>JAVSCE010005936.1:0-73638 GCA_032199065.1 Smutsia gigantea | reverse complement strand
GTTTTCCCAGCGAGCCCGTTTCCCTTCGGGCGGCCCTTGGTCCTCCTTGAACCCACGCCAGGGGCCGGAGTGCGGGCCCGAGGCATACCCTCCCCCTGGAGCTCTCGGTGTGGGGGGAACGCTGGGGCCTCGGCTCCGAGTGGATAAAACCCGGAGTAACAATGCGCTATTGGGGGTGCTGGGGGAGGGGAGGCGGTGCGCCTGAATGGCGGACCGGGGCCCTGAGCTTCCCCGCCCGCAGCGCCTTTCCCATGCTGTCAGCAGGCTCTGATTGAAGGACCCACGCAAGACCTGCACGGTTACATCCCGCCAGAGGGCCCCTCCCCCGCCCCCGCGTGCCCCTTTTTTCTCTTCTAATGCAGCGATGTGTTGAGGATTCAAGGGCATTACATCTGGTTGCAATCCAGTTCCATGCCGCTGCTGGGCTGTTAAGACCTCACGCTGACGTCAGAGCCAGGGAATTACTTCTTTTTATTTTATCTTTTTTTAGTTGTCTGCTGCCCTGGGAGGGGAGGCGGGGGGTGGGGTTAGACACAGCTCTGAAGTGGAGGCACCAGTCCCACCGGAGCCCCAGGCTGGCGGCTCTGCTTCTCTCCCCGAGTCCTGTCTTCCATACAGGCCTTGCCGTGCTGTGGGTCCGGCTCACCCTGCGTGGTGGCAGCTCTGGCTGCAGACGCAGTAGAGGCCCCTCCCAGGTGACCGCAAAGCTGCCTTTCCAAAGGCTTCCCAGGGATGTGGCCCTCGGGATGTGAAAGCTGGAAAGGAATCTTCTAGTTTCACACTGGCCCCCGTGACAGCAGAGTGGGCAAATGGGGGCCCAGGGGCATCCAGGAGGAAATCCTCAGGAGCAAGGAGAAGTGGTCTTCCGGGTGATACAGAGGAGTGAACACAGACACTCTGGTCCAGGGGAAGCTCAACCAAAAATCTGGCAAAGCCTCTCACAGGCAAAAGCCTTGGAGGGCAGGAGAGTTTTCAAGGCGTGTGGGCCCCAGAAGCCAACTGTGGAGTGGGCTGAATAGGACCTTTCCCAATAGCCAGGCCCCCCTCTGGCTTCTTCCTAAACCAAGGGAACTTACCTACTCCAGAAGTGTCTTTCTCTCCTGGACCAGGAGGCCCTTGCAGGCAGGGCTCTTGTCTTACTCCTCTTTAGACTCTCAAGTCTAGGCCAGTGGCTTTAGAACTCTTGCCAGTAACCTGTAGTAAGAAATGCATCTTAGGTCACAGCTCTGTTACCAACACCTCCCACCTACCACCCCCCTATATAACTAAAACAAAAGTTTTATGAGATAATTTTCTCTACTTCATCCACTGATCTGATGTTTTCTCTTCTAGCCTATTTTTAAATTTTTTTTAATTGTTGGTTACAACTCACTAAGTTGATTTCTCAATCCACTAATGGGCTATACCCAGAGCTTGAAAAATCAGGCCTAGGAAATAACTTTGGCTTCTATTCATTCAATAAACATTAATTGACGCCCTAACAAGTTCTCTCTTTTATAATTACTCAAGTAACACATAGATTTGTTCTTGTGTGAAAAATGCAAATAACCCAGAAGTATAAGAGTAAAAGCAAAAGTGTCCCCCACAGCTCACCACGGGCTGCCCTGGTTAGCAGCGTGAATGTGCCCTTCCCCACTTGCTACTCATCATGCAGACATGTGTCATATACACGAATACAGTTTGCTTGTACCCCAAATGAGAAGTTACCTCTCAGGCTCTTGTCTTCAACACCCTTTTCCCTTTCCATTCGTCTTGAGGAGGTCAGAGGGTGAGATGCTTTGGGGCAAGGCTGTGGGCTGGCTTTTCACTCCACCACGTACTTACCTCTCCGTGCCTCGCTGTCCCTGTCTCTACAGTGGAGATAATAATAGTACTGGCCTCACAGTAGTAGTGAAGATTTAATGAGCTAATCCATGTAAAGACAAAGTTTAGAACAGTATTTGTCCCAATGAACACCAGTTGCCACCATCATCACTGTTATTAATGCTATTCTATTATCATTGTCACCATTACCATTCTATTTCCATGGCAGTCCATGTATGCACCTCGTTTTAATAGCACCTGTGGCTGTGCATGGCCATTTCTGCCCCCTCTGCCACAGTGTGACTCCACAGGGAGAGTTGAGGTGGCAACGTGGGCACCTGGTAGTGTACAATGGCAGTGTTTATGTGGGAGAGGCACCTGAGCTCCCTGGCCCAACAGAAGAGGTGTTTTCCAAGGACCCACCATTTTCGAAGGCCTGTGTTTAATGTGCCTTCAAGAAGGTCACAGCCCAGAGGGTGACAGAGACCCTGAGAATACCTGAGGGGACCAGCCTTGTCAGAGATCTGTGCCAGGTCTGGGCGGGAAACAGATCCCCCTGTGAAAGCACTGTGTTAGGTGCTGCATGGATGCCGAGGCAAAGAGCATAGGGCGGTGTTGGGTGAGATTTGCCTGTGCAAAGAGGAGCAGAGAGAGATGGAGCATAACTCTGTTCCAAGGTCAGGGGACAGCTAACCTGAGCTTTGGGGAATCAGGGGCAAGTATGCCCAGCCTTGGCCGGTCTTCAGGGGCTTCATGGAAGTGCTTCAAGCATAAGTAGGTGAGAATGAGAGGGGGGTTCCGGGCAGACACTGGCAAGTCTTTGGAGGCTGGAATGGACATGGCCTGTGTCCTGTGGCCAAATGTGGAGGAACTGGCTCTGAATAGCAGTGGCACAAGAGGCTGGGCTGTTCCTGCAGCCTCCTCA
This sequence comes from Smutsia gigantea, assembly GCA_032199065.1. NCBI lineage: Eukaryota > Metazoa > Chordata > Mammalia > Pholidota > Manidae > Smutsia > Smutsia gigantea. The sequence continues at coordinate 70,910 of JAVSCE010005936.1, read as the reverse complement.
CTGGCCTCCCTGCCTCCATCCCGCCCCCTCGCAGGTAGGCCACATTATCAGAGTCATCTTTCTCAACCACAGCAGACAAGCCCAGAGGCTCTTGGTGCCTTCTGAATAAAGGTCCAGTCCCTAGGCCTTCCAACACTGCAGGGGTCCTTTCTGGCATCCTCCCCCTTCCCTGCCCGCACTCAACCCTCTTCTCCTCCTGTCACGACACAGCCCTCATTCCCAGGGTTCAGCTGTGTAATTCCCTGCCTCTGTGCATTTGCCTGGACTGTTCCTATCACCTAGGATGCCCTTCACCTTCCTCCCTGCCTTCCAAGGCCAAAACAGACGTCCTGTCTCCTCCTCCTCTGACCTCCGAGGCAGAATGAGTCATCTCCCTTTGTCTGTACCCCTGGCATAGCATGTATCATGGGATTATCTGTAATTCTGTCAGTGTCTGCTCTCTTCACAAGGCAGGAGCAGCTAGGCCTGAAAGCATGCCTCTCCTCCCAGCCCCTGCCAAGGGTGAGGCCAGGAACAAGGGAAACACTCAGAAATGTGTGCTGGCAGTAGGGCCAGGTGAGGTGGGGCAAGCCTCTGAGATCCTACCAGCAGGGCCTCTGCAGAGTCTGGGGCACTGGTCAGGGAATTCTGTTCCGTCAGACTTCAGAAGAGACGAGTGAGGCCAGAGGGGGGCCTAACCCTCCAGGCTGCTCACTGAGGGGCTGAGGAGAAACTGGCTTATCCTGTTTCCCCGGGGATTGAGAAGACATTTGAGGCAGAGCTGTGCCCTGTGCCTGGGTGGGTCACTGAGGATCTGAAACTGGAATGTGACACCAGAGAGGGGGTAGGGAGGGTGGGTGCCAGGGGCTGGAGGCATAGAATGGGACTTGCTTGGCAAAAAAGAGACTTCGTTCTATTAGTTCTTGAACCTGTGTGAATAGTGTGTGCGCGGTGGTGGGACACAGGCAGGGGACGTGGGGAAGGAGAGAGGGAGGAAGGAGATGCTCTTTGGTGAGCTGTATGCTTAGAAATGTGAAAGACCCAGGAGCTCTGAGCCCCCGCATAGCCACTCATCCGTTCCTTTCTCAGCAGACATCCCCACGGTATTTTCTCCTCTGAGCCCTGTGCTCACACGGGGCTCCAGAAGTGAGCAAGCTGTGGTCCGGCCTTCCAGGTCCTCCACAGTGGCCAGTGGACATCCAGCGCCTGCACAGAGTGGTCAGTCTCAGGAGAGAAGGTGCCCAGGATGCGGTGGAGGGCAGGAGTCCTGTGAGGAGGGGCCAGAGGGGTCCTTTGAAGAAAGGGACAGGTGTAGCAGGGCCAAAGGGTGGGCGGGGGGCCAGAGATCCATTGTTAGGAGTTGTGGAGGCAGGAAGTCTGGGCTGGGGGCATCTCCCCTCAGGCCTCAGTCTCAGCCATAAATTGAGGGAGGGTTAGTTTCTTTCAGACTGATGGTCACTGAGAAAGTAGGGGGTACAGTGGAGAGGCTTACAGGTGGGGGCAGGGGGCTTGCTTAGAACATGGACGGGCGGTCTTTGGAGGGCTTGTGGGCTTCAGCGGAGCAGGGCCTCCTTCCCTGAGTGTGCTTCCCGTGCACAGGCATGGTGGGGGGTGGAAGAGGCACTGGGTCCAGGAACAGGTTTGGTTTTAACCGCTTTTCAGGCAAGTCACTTCCCTCTGAGCATCGGTTTCCTCTCCTGTCAAAAATGGAACATTAATTGCAGGCATTAAATGCGATGGAGGTGTTGGCATGTTGCGTGACCTGGGAAGCCAGGCCCTGAGCTTGAGGTCATAAACGCAGGCTTTGCGGTGAGGTCAGCCTGCATCATTTCTGGGACCCCATATCCAACCTTTACAACGGGCATAATTCCCGGCCCCTCTTGGCCCACCCACCCTGAGCAGAGATGGATTACCCTTTTTGCTAAATTGCTGTTATTCCTCTTTTCCTGTTCTGCCAGGCTGCCTCTAAGCCTTCCCTGTCATAACATTGGCCAAAGGATGTTTCTTGTCCAGCCCGGTTGAGGGGTGGACTGAGTTGGTCTTTGTTACACAGTCAGGCAGGTGAGAATTACAATTTTCTGGCTAGGGTTGCTATTTCTGAAGGGACTTTGTCCTGGTGCCGTGGACGCACCTCGAGAAAGCATTCAGGAACCTATGCCCCCAGCCACAGTGGATGTGGCCATAGAACCACAGAAGCGTTAGATTGTTGTTCATAAATCCCACCGTTGAGTGCCTGCTGCACACCAGGGTGCAGAAACACAGTCCTGAGTGCCGCGCAGCTCTGAAACAGCTCAGTGGGTTCTGGGGTCCAGCTGCCTGGGCCCACATTCTGGCCTTGCGACTTACCAACTTGGATAAGTTGCTTATTTCTTTTTTTCAGTTTCCTCATCTGTGAAACGGGGGAAATGATTGCACCTACCTAAAGAAGTTGTTGGGAGGATTAATGAGTTAATGCAGATAAAACACCTAAAACGGTACCTGGTACATAGAAAGTGCTAAAGACCTCATCATCTTTATTCCTGCCCTGAAGAATCGCATGGGCCAGTTTAGTGTGGAGGAAGTTGGTCCCAGGCAGGGCTTTCCTGAGAGGGTTGATGCCTGGCACAGGAGTGGTGGCCCTTCAAGCCCCTGCGGAGGCAGGCTTTGCGTCAGCACTTGCCACCCCCAGCCTTGTTGGGACCCTTCCATGGTGACCTGGAGCTGGTTTTCTGGGAGGGAGCTCATGGGGTAAGGCCTGATGCTGGGGAGGCCCTGTGAGAGCCTTACACTGGGAAAGGTCTAACTCTGCTTGGTACCAAGTGGGCTTCTGATTTTTAAGAAAGATTTCAGTATCAAGTAGTGAAGCTGAAAGTGTTTTCTGACTGAAATATCCTCATGGCAGAGGCCCCCAAACCGTGTCTGAGTGTCCTTAGGGAGGTCCCTCCAGCTCTCTGAGCTTCTTCTTATTTCCTCAGTTATCAAATAGTGAAAATAACAGTACCTACCTCATAGCTTTGTTTTTAAGGGATGCCTCTAAAGCAGTTAGCTTTAGTGTTTAGTAAATGTTTCCTATTAGTAATAATAAGAATTCTCAGAAAGTGTAAATGTAAATTAGAAACCACCTGAAAGATTTCCTCTTGGGGAGCAGCTCCTTAGAGATGTGAAGTTGCTCCACTAGCCCAACAGGACAAGGCATTGTTACAATGACTGGAGAGACAACGAGGCCCAGAGAAGTTTAGCTACTGTAGCAAAGTCACACAGTCTTCCAGGCGTGAGGGATGGGGAAGGCAGAACCAGAACTGGGACTGGATCGGGGCCATCTGATGCTTTGAAGGTTATTCCTTCAACAAATAGTTATGGACAATCAACATTGATATACATCTTAAGTCACATGGGCCTATGTTCTGGAAGTTTCTGATCTGATAGGAAAAATGAAATTTGTACATGATTATGATAAGTGGTGAAGAGGTAAAATAAAAATCGTCTGTTCTACTGGGGAGGGGAAAGGAGATACGCATTCATTCATTTGGTGGGGAACTGCCAGACCTGAGAGCAGTGGTTCTCATTTACGGGCAAATTTGTCTCTCAGGGAACATTTGGGCCATATCTAGAGATGTTTTTGCCTCAGCTGGTGAGGTGCTGGCATCTAGTGGGTAGAGGCTAAGTATGCTGCTGAACACCCTAGGGTGGGTGCACAGGACCCCCCACAACAAGTTGGCTCAAAATGTCAACAGTGCCAAGGCTGCTGAAAAGCCGGGCCTTGGAGAAACATTAGTGGCCAAGCAGATGTTGCCCCTGCCCTTTTGAAGCTTACTATGCAGTAGGTGGACAGACATTAAAAACACAATCACACAGATGTGGATTTCATAGTGATTGTGTTGTAAGAGGCTTTCCATTCCATGGAGGGGAGGCCTTTCCAGGCAGAGGGCACAGCCCAAGCAAAAGCTCAGAGGCAGAAAGTCAGGGTGTGTGATGGGAAGGGTAGACCCCTGTGAGTGTCTGGGAGCGTCAGGAGAAAATGACCCAGCCTCGGTGGCTTGCAGAGGGAGAGCAGATGAAGGCCTGGAGGAGCTCTCACCTCCGGCCTGGGGTTCCCAGCACGCTGGGCTCTGAGCCACTGAGCTGAGAGAGCCCGCCCACGGCCTGGTGGGCGGGAGGGCGTGCTGCCCTCCGTGGGGACCCAGCCTCTGCCCTTTCTCTCATTTGCATCCCTCTGATAGGTGGGAAAGAGAAGCAGGAAAAAAAGAAAAAGAGGAAGAACAATATTTTCATTTCAAACATAGATAGGGGTGGGGGTGGTAGGAAGGAATCCGGTTTAAGGTACCTTTGAAACAGGCACAGAAAATCCCCACCATGGCTTGAAATAGCACTGAAAACAGACATTTTGCCACATCAGACTTAAGTGAATGGCTCTCTCTTCTTGAATCCAGCAGGATGTGGACAGAGCGGCTTTCTTCCCTTGGGGTGACATTTCCCTTGGGGACCCTGCCCTGGCTAATTAAACAGAGAGGCCCTGGTCTCCCCGGCAGGACAGGAGCCTGGAGAGCTCAGCTTGACAACCTTCTGGTCTCAGCCTGAATGTTCCAGAGGGCCAGAAATGGTCAATGGGGGGGTGCCTGGCAGCAAGGCCAGATGGGGGAAAGCAGAGGTAGGAGAGGCCTGGTTCTTAATCAGTGAATGCCTGTCTTTTTTGGATACCGAAAAGGGTCACAGAGAAAGCCATCATTTAATGAGTGCCTGCTATTTTACTGGGCATTGGGTGGTCCTCTCTGAGCTTTATTAACTGCCCTATACTGATTGTCAGGGAAACTGAAGCTCAGAGAGATTAAGTGACCTGCTTTGAGTTCATAGCAACCAAGTGGCAGAACTGAGATTGCAGTCCACATCTGTTGGGCTCCAAAGCCAGGCCTGGTTTGCTTCTCACCACACACCTCCTCATGGTGGCCACTCATCCATTCAGCAGATCATCCCTGACTGGTGAGATAATACTGCAACCTGGTAGGAAGTTTTAGGGCCTGGGCTTTGACAGAAGTGAGCTTGAAATCTGACTTGGGGCAGTTTGTCTCAGTGGCTCCCTCTCTTGGAGCCTCCTGTCATCTTTCACGGGGGCATAATCACGCCTTTATCCAGGACTTGCTGTAAGAGTTAAACTCTGCATGGAAGAGGACAGACAGGAAGGGGAAGAGAGAGGCCCAGGGAGGTTAGGACCTGCCCTGGGCCACCCGGTGTGGCAGGGCGCAGTAAAAGAGCCTGGGAAGAGGGAACCCGGCGAGACTGTGGTATCTCTGTGCAATATCAGTGTTGGGTTTCTTTATTTGAACGGGGAGAAAGGGCAGGCCCCTACTCTGCAGGTAGAGAAGGTGCTGTGGAATGCGGGTGTTTATTTTTCTTTGCTTGTGAAAGCCGTGTTTCAGCTTAGGCTGGCAGGGCTTCCCAAGACAATGCAGAGGGTGCCCACCATGCAGAAGGATCTGCCCAGGTCCCTGCCCAGGTGGTGGGCACTGAGAGGGCACCTGTCAAGTAAGGTCTCCAATGCAGCCTGTAGGCCCTCATCCCAGAGCCTCGGATACCTGGGAACCCCCAGAAAGAGTGGGTGAGGGCCATGAAAATGGGGCATCCCTTTACCTCCTCCAATTCAGCCCTCCTGGTCCCATTCATCTCGTTATCTCCTGGCAGCCAGTGGGTTGCTGAGAAGTCAGGGGCAGCCCTTCCTGGTTGACAGACAAAACAAGCCTTGCTCACAAAAGGAGAGGGGAGGTTGGCTGGGCCTCTCTGGCTTCCCTCCCCTTGTCCCAGTCTTTGGCTACAGGCAGCTCTCCTGTTCCGCTCAGCCAGCACCCTACATTCTGAGAGGCAACAAAGGGGCTGCAAAGTCACGGTGGGTTAGGTGGCCCCACCTGCGTGCCCTTTGCACTGGGGAGATGGATTCAAGGAATGAGGGGGTGACTGTGAGGCAGGGATTGCTGGAATGGCTGCCCCCTCCTTCCCTTCAGTTGTCTGCGAAGGCAGCTTGGAGAGGAAGCCAGGCCCGCAGGTAGCAGAGAAAGACATTGGATCCAGGGGGAGCAGCAGAGAAAGCAAACAAACAGGGCTTTGTGTGGCTGCAGATTGGCGTCTCAGAAGGGAAGCCAGGCCTGTGGTAGTAGGGAGGAGGAGGAGGGGACAGGAGTTCAGGGCATTGCTCTGGGCCTGAGATAGGTGGCTGGACCAGCCTAGGCTGGGCAGCAGGGGGCAGAGAGCGCCACTCTGTGGACAGGCAACTGGAGTCACAGCTTGGCTGAGACCCAGCTCTGCCACTTCACTCCCTAACAGATCTGGGCTTGTTTGCCCACCATACCTGGGCGAAGTCACTCACATGCAGGACTTGGGAAAAGTCACGTGGCCTGACTGGTCTGGCCCACTGGGTGTGAGCTCCCATCCTACCCTTGTCCCCGCTGCGGAAGGACAAAGGGTGAAGGGGGGATCAGGGTCTGCCTCGGGAGCAGTCAGCTTAGCTGGGTCTCCTGGACGGGTGGAGATGGCCGCTGAGAACTGTGGGCACTTTGGGGGCTTTGACGGCAGCCACGAGGGGAAACAATGTTCGTGCTGTTCAGTAACAGGTGCCTGGGTGGAGGCGGGTGGAGGCTGGCATCTCAGGCCCCCTTCGTTGGGGGTGGAGGTGCACCAAGGTGGGGAACAGCCAGGACGTCCAGGCCTTCTTGTGGAGCGGGTGAGGCGCCATCCGGAAGGTGTGCTGTGTGTGTCACATCCTGCACCCTAGCGAGCTTAGTCCTGGACCGGCGCGCCTCTCCGCGGACAGAGCAGGGCCCCGGGCCTCGAGCTTAAGTCTCAGGTAGGAACTCTCAGGCCGGACACTGGCAGCTCGATTACCGCCTCCGGGCCATTTCCTCTGCTCTAACAGACCTCCAGAGGGGGCGGCGAGAGGGCAAACGCCCGCGCTCCTGCCCGCCCCTCCGAGCGCCCAAAACGGCGCCCACCATCTTGGCCACGCCGGGGCCTCCTCCGCGACATGAGACCCAACCAGCCCCTGCCGGCTGGGCCCGCGACGCCGGGAGCTGCCAGAGAGAGCTTCGCGGCGCGGAGGCAGAGCGGGAGACGGGGCGGGGCGGGCCGCTCCAGTCGCCATGGCAGCGCTCGTCCCGGCGTGCTCCGCGGGGCCGCTGGGCGGGGCTGCCCTAGCCCCGCCCCCTCGCCGCGCCGCGTTTTTCCGGGAACCGGGAGCTGTGGGCGGAGGCTTCTAGTTGGGGCTCTGTGGCCACCTTCCGTGCGCGTTAGGTCCCGACTTCAGGGGCAGCGGGAAGTCGCTTCCTGGGGCGTGGGGAGGCCGCACGCCCCCACTCCCGCCTCCAGGCCGCGCTGTCCCGAGCTGTCGGCTCTGGGCCTGCAGCTCTGCCCTTCCCTGGGGTTGCTCACCGGCCCGCTGGGCCTACCTCCGCTCTAGGGCCAGCGAAAGATGGGGCTGAGAATGCACACACCCACGCCTACCCACACCCCCGCGTCCAGGCCTGGACTCTGCCACCCAGCCGAACTCCCTCCAGCCCAGGAGTACAGGCCTCCCCTACTTGGCAGCTGATTAACTGCCTGGCCGGGAGGCACATTCCTACCTCCGGAGCTTGGACACCCCTCCCGCCCTGGGGGCAGCCTCTTCCGGCACTTTGCTGCCAAGCCAGCCCTGCCTACCCCCACCCGCCTTCTCAAGTGTTAAGTCCCCAACGGGTCACTCCAGGGCCACCTTTCCCCTGGTGTCTTCAGAGTCACCCACTCAGCTAACCTCTGTTCGCCCCTGCCTGGATTGGGCAGGCAGCAAATTTTAATGCAGCCTTTCATTCAGTCTCGGAAGGGAGACTATGTGCCTGTTTAGCAGCTGTCCTCTGGCCTTTCTTGAGCCTCACCCAGGGCACATGCGCAAGGAGAGTGAGAAGGGGCCTCAGTTGCAGCAGGAAGGACTCAGGCTTGATATCAAAGAGAATTTCTCAGCCTTAAGCATTTGCTTTTTAATGACATTACCGGATTGTTAATATGTTGATTTTAGAAAAACCTAAAAATGCCGGAAAACAAGTAAAAAACCTCTATAATTCCACCCCTAGGACATAGCCATTGTATTTTTTTTCTCCAGAACTATGATAAACAATATATGACAAACATAATATAAATTATAGAGTCATGCTGTATATTTGGTTTTGTAAGGCACTGGTGGTTTTAATAGCTTTTTTTTCTCACTATAAAAGGAGGACAGGCTTATTATAGACTTTTGGAAAATATGACAAGTTAAAAGAAAAACAATTCACCCATTCTCCCATTCCCCCAGTCTCCAAAAGGCTACATGTGACTTTGCCCTTGCTCATGGGGTTTTCATCTGTTTGAGTATGCTGTCACTCCTATATATTCCATTTGATATCCTACTTTTCTCACTTAATGTTGTATAACATAATGCTTTTTCTTGAGTCTGTGGGAGTCTTGAGAAAACTGGAACCATATTCTTGGGAGAGATTCAGAAAGAAGCCAAACGGATGATCTCTGTTGATCCTCTTTGCATCTTGGACCCCAGAAGAACTTCCTTGTTACCACTAACCTCTGATTAGCAGCTTGGGCCAGGGGACCATGCTGGCTGGGGCCCAGGAGGCCACTTAGCCTGGACAGGGACATTGAAGACTCATGGCCCCAGCTGAGAATCAGACTCCAGTAGCAAATGACTTTAATGGGCCCTGGATGCTCAAGGCTGTATTGAGGTCTCAGACCTCAACCTTGTTCTGGGCCTCCTTTGCCCAGCCATGCTCAGACTCCAAGGCCCCTTGTTGGTCCTGTGAACCACCTTCTATTCCCTTGCTACATCCAGGCCCTCAGCTTTCCCTGGGGTCACGAGGGCCTTGCAGCAGGCACAGCCTCCCTCTGCCTAGCTGCCCCTCAGGCCTAGCCACAAGCTGCCCTTGTGCATACCCATCTCTGCTGCCAGCCCTCTTCTCCCTCAGTCCTGAACGGTTCAATTCTAACACATCCAAGCCCTGTGTGAAACAGGCCTTGGAAAATCAGTTACCAGGGATGGGCTGGCATTTAAAAGGGATCTAAGACTTGGGAGAAAAAGCCAAAGAGACAAGAGAATGCAGGGTCCTGTCTCTGAGCAGCAGCTGGATTTAGTGGCAGAAAATCACAGAATGTCTGTTTCCCTGGGAATACCACCACTGGCAGAGGGGCAGTGTGTGGGGTACCAGACATCATGCCCCACTAGCCACCACCTGCCACCACTGCAATGTGTTCTCTGAAATGAAAAGATGGAGGAGGGATGTGAGTCTACAGCCAATGGCCTTGTAAATTATATTCTCTTAACAGGTTTATTCATTTATAAAATATTTAAGACTTGTTTCACTTTACCTATAGCAAGGAGGCAGCCAGGCTGGGCCGAGATTGATGGTCTGAACATGATTTATTTATCTGGATTTGCTCTTCTGGGCTGGGCACCACCTGCCACGTGGAATTTAATGAAGTAGCAAGATGGGTGTGGATCTGCATGTGTTCCTGGGCTTGGGGTGTGTGCAATGTGTCTGTGTCCATTTTCAGGGGGCATTCTGCAGGTGGGCGGGTAACGGTTCTTGCATGGCTGCTTCCAGGCACATGTCTGAGTCTGTGTTGGATTGCTGAGTATGTGCCTGTGGGTGTGATGTGTGTTTACAGTAGAGGGTCTGTGTGACTGGGACCAGTGTGTGGTTATGTGTGTATGTGTCTGGGTTGGGCAAATGAATTAGAGGAATGCATTTGTGTTGAGCATGTTGTTGGGTGCCCACATGTGCACTGGTATCCATGATGGGAGGGGTGTGTTCTCCCCTGCGTGTGTGGTTTGTGTGTCTGCGTTTGTGGGTGGGGGACCCATTTGTGTGGCTGAGTGTCTGTGTGTTCATGTGTATGTTCTGGTGTGAGGACTTTTCCCATCTCCTTTTTGTTAGTGGTGGAAGCATTGGCCACTGGCTCATTGTCTGGCATCTGCTCTTGCCCCTAGCCCTGGGTACTGGGAGGAAACTGATGCCTGGAAAACCTGAGTTCTGTGACTTCTGAGTGGCTGGACCTCAGGCTCCAGGAAGGTGTGGCTTTGGGGGCTGAAGGCACACTGCCAACCCCTGACCCTCTTCTAGGAGGACCGGCTCTTCCCTGCCTGTGGCTCAGAGGCCAGAGGAAACTCTAAGGTCAAGGTGGTCCAGGCCCACATTTCAGAGATGGGGAAACTAAGGTCCAGAGGCCACACAGCCTGCTAATGGCTGTGCCAGGGCCCTAATGCAGAGCATGGCTCCTGCACTGGTACTTGCTCTGGGATGGCCCCTCCTTGGGCCTCAGTTCCCTCTCCTGTTACACAGAGGTGGTGTAACATTGCTCCTCTTACACAGAGCCTCAGGACTGTACAGGCCAAGGTGGAGGACACAGGGAAGTTTGTCAAGGTTCACTCAGCAGTCAGGTCCAGTCAGGTCCAGCCAGGAGGCAGACAGCAAGAGCAGCAAGGAATGGGGAAGATCCCCGCCCTGGGTCCTGAGTCCTAGCGGCAAGCCCCAGCTGTGGGGGTGATTTTGAACTTGGGGTGTCTCTGTCCCTTCCCCAGCCACAGTGCCTGGCCCAGATGGGGCCCAGGAGCCTGGGAAGTCTAGCAGGCATTTGGTTTTCCTTAGCCTTGTGACAGCCCTCAGCTCCCCCTCCCCCCAGCAGCTAATGTGTCTGTCGCTACTTTCCTAATGAGGCTGCTGGAGGGCCCCCCTGGGACAGATACCTTTGCAGACCAGCTGGCAGCTGAGGGGGTGGGCCAGCTTCAGGGTCAGGCCGGGAAGAAGGGGGCCGGTGCCTCTCCTGTCTGCAGGGGCATCAAGGCCCATCCAGGCCCCTGAGCCAGCTGTGTGGGGGTAGGGGGCTGCTGGAGGGCTTGGAGAGGCAGGAAAGCTCACCCCAGACATGCATTTTTCTTTGGCATTGTGACTATTTGTAGTAATAATAGTTCATCTGGTCAGCAGGCATGTTTGCAGGCCGACTGTGTGCCAGGACTGAAATCAGCCATGATTTATCTGGGGGGTGTTCATAATCCCTGCCCTTGGAGGAGGTGTGGTCAAGGGGAGAAAGCCAGTACTCAAATAGTCAAGTCATTTGCGTCATACATTCATGTATGGGAGTGCATCTTTATCACAAGCCAAGAGAGAGGCATGATCACATGCAGAGCTTCTGTGCCTAGGCTGCAGGCTCCAGTAGGGCCGAATGCCTCCGGAGAACCAGGATTCTTGCTGTGTGACCCCAGGCAACTGCCCATCTTTTCTGGGTTCCTCAGGGGCTAGAAGTGTCCATCTAGCTCCATCACCTGAGTGGCGGTGTCTCAGGCAGCCTGTGTCTCCTCTCCCAGTGCTCTTTGCCTTTCCCATCAGGGCCCTAAAGACGTCTGTCTGCAACACCCTTGACTTGGGAATGCCGGAGGCACTGCCCTAGGGGACGCCGGGAGCCACAGAGCCGCACAGCTGCCTCAAGCCCCACCTGCCATTTCCTCTTAGCCCTTTTGCTCTCACAGAGCCACCCGTGAGCAGAAGGAAGCCTGGAAGAGAAGAAATCTGAGAGTCAGTCCCTGTTTCCCCCCACCATGAGAAAGGGAGGCATTTATTCACGCATTCACTTATTCATTGCTCAGCTAGTATTTCTTGAACACCAACTAATTGCCAGGTGTTGGAGGGAGGTGGCAAACTGGTGTCCTCCTGCCACAGCCGGCCCATAGGCCCATTCTGAAGGCCGGCCCAGTGTTTGGCAGAGGGGGGGAGTGGAGGACTCAAACGAGTTGCCAGTGAGTAATTTGTGTTCCCATACATTTCACCCCCAATTTCCAGTTTACAGTTTATCTGTATTATTACAGCCTGCTTCCCCCAAGGCCATGACTGGTGGCACTGGCTATAGTCTGACACCCAGTTAGGTGGGATGGCATGACCTCTACCTAGCCACACCCCCACCCCTCCTTGGTAAGCCCTCCTGTCCTCCTCACACAGGTAGGGTGGTTTCCTGGTTTTGAGCCCAGCCTTAGGAGCCAGAGCCCCCAGGTTCAAATCCTCCCACTGGCTTTTTACCAGCCGTGGGATCTCAGGCAAATCCAAGGCCATCTCCAAGCCTCAGTTTCCTTCTCTGTAAAACCAGGATCACAATAGTAAGGACTCATTAGCTCTAGGGATTGCTGCGGGGCATTAAGTGAGAGTATTTCTGCCACGTGCCTAGAGTGGGCTGAAGCGTCCTGTTGATATTGTGTCAAATAAAGGAACCACTTGCAGGCTGACACCTGGGTTCTAACTGCCATTGCAGGACCCTGTGTGAGTCACATGGCAACTCCTATTTACCCAGCTGGTTCTTTGGGAAAGAGACACCAGCCTTCTCTATTGGGCCCCCTCTCTCGTCCTCCAAAGACATATTTTTGGGACCTGGGCTGAGCCCCTGAGGTCGCGTGGAGGCCAACACCCCGCTTCCCAGGCCCGGGCCCCTGCGACCCTGCCCCTGTCCCTGGAACCCCCAGGGTGGCCTGCCCGCCGCCCTTGGCACTCGCCCGCTGCCCTCGCAGGGGTTGCCGCCATCAAAGCGCCTCCTCATTTTTATGCTAATGATCTGCATTAATGCTTAATGGCCGCGAACGCGCGGGTTTGATTGCACCTGCCGGCCGGAGGCGCGGCCGGCCGCGGAAGCAGCTGCGCGCCCTCCGTAAGGCCTTAATTACCTGGAACACGGCGCCCGGCGGGGAGGCGCGGCGGCGGCGGCGGGCTGGACTCTGCCGGCCGGCCAGCCCCGCTCGTCCTCGCAGCGCGCCTGGAGAGGCCGGCTTGGCCGGCTCGTGTAATTCATTCACCGCCCTGCCTCGGCGGAGACCTGCTCTGCCTGCTGCGGCCGGCTCTCCGCTCTTCCTTCGGCCCGGCCATTTTTGGCTTGGCTTTCAAGGCTCTTCGGGACGTCTGCTGCCCACCGGCCCGGTACCTCCCAGTTTCGACCACCGGGGGGTCGATTGCTCCGTGACCTCCCCGAGGCCCCGAGGCCTCTCTGTCTTTCAGAAGCTGTGCCCGCTGTCTGGAACAAAGGCCCCTCTCCTCCCTCTCACCCGCCCTGAAATCCATCTCCGCCCCTCCGACAAGCCCAGACTCTGTCCTCCTGGTCCCTCTGCTGGGGGTGGGGCAGCCCAGGGAGGGGGTGTGCCCTGCTTCCCCAGACTGACAGGTCCTTGAGGCCAGTCTGGCCTGACTGCTGATTCCCTGCATGCTGCCTGGGGGTGGTGGCCGCAGTACTGCCCTGAGCCTCTGCCCAGACTGCAGGCCAAGGACCCCTGGAGACTTGCGGTATTCGCTATGGGACCTGCTGATGCACTCCCACCCCGGCCATATGAGCCACAAGACGGGACCCTAGGCGGCAGCCTGCTCCCTTCTGTCTCCCTCAGCCTGGTGCCTTCACTCTGCTTCTCTTTCTGCAGAGGGCAGGAGAAAAGGGAAGTGGGAGTGGAGAGCTGACGACCCCCTTCTCCTCTCCCTTCTCACTGCCCCTGTCCCTCCACCCCTCTGGCCAACAACAGCAACTTCAGCTCTTCCAGTGGGCTCATCGCAGAGGCAGAGAGCCCTGAAGCACAGTGCCACGTCAGTCCAGAGACCACCCACCCAGCCCCGCTCTGAGTCAGGGAGTGCTGGAGCGCAGAGGGGAGTCAGGCTGGGGCTCTGCCCCCCAAAGACTCCCATCTGGGCAAGGTGCCCTTCGCCAGGAGTAGGTGTGTTCTAATGTAAAAAAGAGCAATTTGCAGAAGAAGAGAATCCCAGACTGGGAAGATCAGGAGAGGCTTCTAGGCTCAGCCTGGAAGGGCTGGGAACAGTCGGAGCAAAGGCCTGGGACAGATCGTTACCTCTTACAGTAGTGGGGCAAGTGAGGGCCAAGCACAGAAAGCTTGAGTTTCCTAGAGGTTGGTGAGACATGAGGCTGGCGAGGGGGGCAGAGGGCCCTCTGCCACCCAACAACCTTCAGTGGCTCCCTACTGCCGAGAGGGCCATGTTCAGTCCCTCCAATGGCAAGCAAGGTCATACCACCCACGTCATCTCAGGTCATAGCCTAGCCTCTCCACCACCAGCCCAACCCTCAGATGTTTATCAAGGGCCTACTGTGTGCATGCAGTGATGATGGACTGTTGGCAACGACCCTGTATGTGTGCAGTGGTAGTGTGGCAGTGGGGTCTGCTGGGCGGGTCTCTTCTAGTTTGCTGGGGTCCCAGTGTTCCTGGCCTTCAGCCAGAGCTTGACACGCTCTATCTCCAACCCCAGATGTCCTTGCAGACAAAATGGAGGTGGATGGGCAGGCTGCCAGGGGTGTCAGGTGGCATCCCAGCCAGTGGACAGACCTCTCTGATTAATGAGGTACTGGAATCCTGGAGGGAGATCTCTATTGGCATGCCTCAGGGCTCTGCCCTTGCGTGGGCAAGGTGAGGAATGAGTCTCACGTGGGTTGAGTACCTACCGTAGGACCAGCTCTGCCTGGGGCTCTTGGTACCCTGTGGCTTGTCAGCACCCTTGATGTAGATTCTATTACTGTCTCATTCTGCAGATGGAAACACTGAGACTAGAGTTGGGCCTCGAATCCAGCTCTGTATAACTTGAAAGCCTACATTAGTAACCGCTGGGCTGCGTGGTATTAATAACGCATATTTCTGCTAGGTTGCAGGCTTGCAGGGATGTGGGGCCACGTCTTTTTCAGCTCTGCCTCCCTCATGGTTGTTGGCAAGGTACTTTGCGTATGGTAGGCACTCAGTAGTGCTGAGGGACTAGGTGGCAGGGCAGTGAGCTGTGCATTGGGCTCTCAGGCAGGGGGAGGCCTCCTCACTCTGCCTCCCTGCCTCCACCCCCAGGAGCTGGGCTGTAAGGAGACTCGGAGACTCCAGGCTTCCCAGCGAAGGATGGGCTCCAAGGACCCTGGGGAGGCTCTGAGTTCCTGGCCACAGTAGGAGGATGGCTGGGCTGGTTGGCCAGCTGCACTGTGAGTCAGGGGCCCTGCCAGGGCTATGGATGCCAAGTGGGGATATGGATGCAGGGTGGGCACTCTTTCTGACCAAGCTCCTAGGCATGGAACCTTCGAGAGGGACCATGTGGGGGACCCAGAGCATTCTTGCAGCAGTCAGACTGAGAGCCATGACCTTTCTGGAGGAGGGCCCATTGTAGCCTAGGGAAGATGTTAATCACAGTCCGGGGTTCAGGTTTGGGGTTGGCGAAAAATACCACTAAAAGTCATAAATGGCCACAGCTTTTACTGAGCACCTACTATGTGTCAGGTATTGGGTACATCATCTGTAATCTTGATGACAGCCCCATTTTATTTTTATTTATTTTATTTATTTTATACTTTATTTTGGCATCATTAATCTACAATTACATGTGCAATATTATGGTGATTAAACTATCCCCTTCATCAGGTCCCCCCCACCGACCCCATTACAGTCACTGTCCATCAGCGTAGTGAGATGCTATAGAATCACTACTTGTCTTCTCAGAGTTGTGCAGCCCTCCCGTGCTCCCCCAACATTACATATGCTAATCGTAATGCCCCTTTTTCCCCCTTGTCCCTCCCTTCCCACCCATCCTCCTCAGTCCCTTTCCCTTTGGTAACTATTATTCCGTTCATGGGTTCTGTGAGTCTGCTGCTGTTTTGTTCCTTCAGTTTTTTTCTTTGTTCTTATACTCCACATATGAGTGAAATCATTTGGTACTTGTCTTTTTCAGCTTGGCTTATTTCACTGAGCATAATTCTCTCTAGCTCCATCCATGTTGTTGCAAATGGTAGGATTTGTTTTCTTCTTATGGCTGAATAATATTCCACTGTGTATATGTACCACATCTTCTTTATCCATTCATCTACTGATGGACACTTAGATTGCTTCCATTTCTTGGCTATTGTAAATAGTGCTGTGATAAACATAGGGGTGCATATGTCTTTTTCAAACTGCGCTGCTGCATTCTTAGGGTACATTCCTAGGAGTGGGATTCCTGGGTCAAATGGTATTTCTATTTTGAGTTTTTTGAGGTACCTCCATACTGCTTTCCACAATGGTTGAACTAATTTGCATTCCCACCAGCAGTGTAGGAGGGTTCCCTTTTCTCCACATCTTAACCAACATTTGTTGTTGTTTGTGTTTTGGATGTTGGCCATCCTCACTGGTGTGAGGTGGTATCTCATTGTGGTTTTTATCTACATTTCTCTGATGATTAGTGATGTGGAGCATCTTTTCATGTGCCTGTTGGCCATCTGAGTTTCTTCTTTGGAGAAGTGTCTGTTCATGTCCTCTGCCCATTTCTTTTTTTTTTTAAGTTTATTTTGATATCATTAATCTACAATTAAATGAGTAATATTATGGTGATTACACTACCCCCTTCATCAGAGTTTCCCCCAACCCCATTGCAGTCACTGTCCATCAGCGTAGTGAGATGCCATAGAGTCACTACTTGTCCTCTCTGGGTTGTACTGCCCTCCCCATGCCCCCCAACATTACATCTGCTAATCGTAATGTCCCTTCTTCCCCCTTGCCCCTCCCTTCCCACCCATCCTCCCCAGTCCCTTTCCCTTTGGTAACTATTAGTCTGTTCTTGGGTTCTGTGAGTCTCCTGCTGTTTTGTTCCTTCAGTTTTTTTCTCAGTTCCTATACTCCACATATGAGTGATATCATTTGGTACTTGTCTTTTCAGCTTGGCTTATTTCACTGAGCATAATACCCTCTAGCTCCATCCATGTTGTTGCAAATGGTAGGATTTGTTTTCTTCTTATGGCTGAATAATATTCCATTGTGTATATGTACCACTTCTTCTTTATCCATTCATCTACTGATGGACACTTAGGTTGCTTCCATTTCTTGGCTATTGTAAATAGTGCTGCGATAAACATAGGGGTGCATCTGTCTTTCGAACTGGGCTGCTGCATTCTTAGGGTAAATTCCAAGGAGTGGAATTCCTGGGTCAAATGGTATTTCTATTTTGAGTTTTTTGAGGAACCTCCATACTGCTTTCCACAATGGTTGAACTAATTTGCATTCCCACCAGCAGTGTAGGAGGGTTCCCTTTCTCCACATCCTCGCCAACATTTGTTGTTGTTTGTGTTTTGGATGTTGGCCATCCTCACTGGTGTGAGGTGGTATCTCATTGTGGTTTTAATCTGCATTTCTCTGATAATTAGTGATGTGGAGCATCTTTTCATGTGCCTGTTGGCCATCTAAATTTCTTCTTTGGAAAAGTGTCTATTCATGTCCTCTGCCCATTTCTTAATTGGATTATTTGCTTTTTGTTTGTTGAGGTGCATGATTTCTTTATATATTTTGGATGTCAACCCCTTATCAGATACGTCATTTATGAATATATTCTCCCATACTGTAGGATGTCTTTTTGTTCTACTGATGGTGTCCTTTGCTGTACAGAAGCTTTTCAGCTTCATATAGTCCCACTTGTTCATTTTTGCTTTTGTTTCCCTTGCTCAGGGAGATATGTTCATGCAGAAGTCGCTCATGTTTATGTCTAAGAGCTTTTTGCCTATATTTTTTTCTAAGAGTTTTATAGTTTCATGACTTACATTCAGGTCTTTGATCCACCTTGAGTTTACCTTTGTGTATGGGGCTAGACAGTAGTCCAGTTTCATTCTCTTACATGTAGCTGTCCAGTTTTTCCAACACCAGCTGCTGAAGAGGCTGTCATCTCCCCAGTGTATATCCAAGGCTCCCTTATCAAATATTAATTGACTGTATGTGTTTGGGTTGATGTTTGGATTTTCTATTCTATTCCACTGATCTGTGGGTCTGTTTTTGTGCCAATACCAAATTGTCTTGATTACTGTGGACAGCCCCATTTTATAGGTGGCAAGACTGAGGCCCGCTCAGAGGGTTAAGTTCACAGAGCAGAGCTGGGATCTGACTCCAAGTGGGTCTGTTTTCAAACTCTACTGACCTCTTTGGTTTCCATGCGCTACTCCACAGACTTGTGCCCCTCTCCCCCGCCGCCCCACCAACATTGTGGCTTCTCTGGAGGCCCCAAGATTTTCAGAAGTTCTGGATGTGGAACCTTGGAGTGGAGAGTTACCTCCCCTGTCTCTCTGGTCTCCCTGATGGGGGCTGTCCTTGGGAGCAGTGAGCCACCAGGTGCTGGCCACTCAGCCCACCTCCTCAGAGGGTGGCCCGGGGGGTCAGAGCCACAGGCTTGCTGGGCCAGGAACTGAGGACCCTTCCTCAGTGGGCCTGCCTGCCGGGAAAATGGAGTGCTCATGACACTCGTTCCCGAGGGGCCCTGGCTGAGGCTGAGGCTGCCCCAGGCACCTGGTGCTGGCAAGACACTCGGGGACACTCAGCTCATGGTGGACAGGAAGACTTGTGATCTCTTTTCGGTCCTGCACTGCCCAGCTGTGTGACCTTGGCCCAGTCACTGCTCTCTCTGAGCCTCAGTTTCTCTCTCAGTAAAACTTGGGGCTGGGCTCATCACTCCCAAGAGTTCTGGCACTAGAAACATCTGGGAATAGGCCGTGGCAGTGTGAGGAACTCTTGGTGGTGGGGACGGTCAGTATGGGGGACTCCTTGTCTTCCCGGGGAAGTCCTTGACCCCCGGCCAGCCTCAGCGGAGGAAGCTAAGGGCCTGTGCTGGGCAGTGGGTGGGGGAGGGCCTGGAGTCACAAATGTGAATTCCCATCTCAGCCTCACCACTTAGAAGCTGTGAACCGTTGGTGACGCCTTACTGTCTGGGCTTTAGTTGTCTCATCTGGAAAATGGGGATATTCACAGACTGGGCCTCAGCAGAATTCCATGAGTTTAATTAAGTGAAGCATCCAGGGCACAGGAAGTGCTCTGTAACTGACCTCTGCCGCTTACATGGCTGTTGGTGTTGGAAGTGTCGTTAGAATTGCTGGCCGGTTTCCAGTTCTGTGCCCCCAGGTCCATGGTGGGATCAGGCTTCCTGGGCAGCCTGCTGTTGGGTGGGTCATGTGACCCATGCTGGCCAGTGACCTGCATGCTTCCCAGGCCCAGTGTCTCACTGCTAGGGTGAGATGCCAGAGCACTCTTGCCCTCCGGCAGCCCAAGGTGGTGACTGCTCGGTGAACAAGAGTCTCCCTGCCACCCCACTGAATGTGTCACAGGTGAAGAAATAAGAAATAAACTTTTGTTGTTTTAAGCCCTGGAGACTTGGGGGCTTTGTTATAGCAACATAGCTTAGCCTGATACATCATGACTGTGAACATCGTCATTATTCAGATGTGACCCCCATAGGGGTCCGTACAGAAAACAGTGAGCTGTAGAGGAGATTTGCCAAGAAACAGATCCTTATTTGCTGCCCTATTTCTAGAGTTGCAACACTTACACTCTGTCTCATTTATTCACTTCTTTGCTAATTTGTTTACATCATTCATTCATTCAGCAAATGCCTCTTGGACACCTGTTTCATAGGCCCAGGGGAGCTGGAGATCATTCTGCAGAGTGACAGTTCATGGCTCAGAGGGAACACGAGTGGGCCTCAGAGGTGGGGAGTGGGTGCAGAAGGGGTGGGGGTGGTGTGGCGTGAGACCTGCAGAGTGGGGCAGAGGGACGGAATGGCATTCCAGGCAAGGGGTCCTGCTTCAGAAAAGGCTAAAGTGGCTCTGGCCAGCAAGGATGGGTCCAGGGAGCAGCCAGGCTGGAAGAAGACTTTGGGCCCTTTGGCTGAAGGATGAGGGTGAAAGGGGTAAAATGCAAGGCCAGCAGTTGGAGGGAAGAGGCCAGGCCAAGGAGCTAGGTGGGAAAGGGCTGGATGGGGTCTGCAAAGGAAGTGCAGGCTCAGGGAGAGCCCAGAGCTGGATGGCCAGTGGCCGCAGGCGGCCCCCACAGCCTGGGGGAGCAATGGGCCAGATGGGGCACCCTGTACAGTGACTGGCACCGTTTGGGGCGTCAGTGCAGAGTCAGTGTCCGAGCCGCATGTAGGGGAGCTGCCCAGCACGCGGGTTGGTCAGTGCCCTGAATGTGGAAGAAAAATGAGAAGCACCCCTCCAGCCAAGAGCAAGCCGTGGATCTGGGGTTGGGGCCTACCCTGGCCGCACTCCTCCCGGAGCTGTCTCAAGAGAAAAGAATTGAAACTCCCTCAGGGGGAGGGTTTTTAAAGGTCTCAGCACACGAATGGAGGCTTTCCTTTCTTGAATAACCGGGGGTGTGCGATTCATTGCACACTTTCATTGGCCCCCTACTGTGTGCCGGCACTGCTCTAGGTGCACATCGAGGAACAAAGCTAGACCCCTGCCCGGCGGGGCTCCTGCTCGAGGGGAGACGGCACTGTAGGGCATGCCAGAAGGTGGTGAGTGCGCGGAGCAAAATAGGGCAGGGAAGGGATGTTTGTCGTTTTAAACTGAGGAGTCAGGAAAGGCCTCAGGAGCAGGTGGCCCGTGCACAGAACTGGGGAGGTCAGGAGTGTCACCCCAGGGGCAATGGCCTGTGAAGACCTGAGGAAAGTTACAGAAATGGCAAAGGGGCTCGTGTGACTTGGGTGGATTGAGGGGCGGGGCTTCATGAAAGGCTCCCAGGGAAGTGGAAGCCCTGCAGGTGTGAGCCGAGCTGTGCCCTGATTAAGGAGCTCACAGGCTCCCTGGGGACTTGAGGGGCCAGCGTCTGCAGAGCCGGAGAAGGTTCCTAGAGTCCTCAGGCCCTGCAGCCCGACACGGGCCTCAGAGGCTGTGGCCATCCGAGCTAAGCCCCCATCTCCCAGAAATGAAGGAGGGAGTGCCCAAACTTCAGGCCTGCCCCTGCCATCCTTGTCCCCCTCCCTCTTCCTGCTGTTGGGCCACACACCCTCCTCCTGTTCCCTTTGCTGCCCAATGACTCCTCGGCCTGTGAGCTGGCCTGTGTCCTCTCTGAGTATCTATTGACCTGGAGGTGGCAGCAGGGGCTGGGGCTGGCCCCTCCCCAGGAGGAGACCGCTGGAACAACCCTGGGAAGCTGGTTGCTTAGCAAGCCCCTTGTTTTCTCTAAAACATGTGTTCATCGGCCTACAGGGAAGAATGAGAAATTGGCTCTTGTGCCCTCCCGTCCCCCGCTCTGGGTTATTCTCCTGGGTGAGCTGGTGGACCAGGTGGAAAGACTCCGTTAGATTCCAGAGGCCTTAGTGTTCCTGATCTGGACTCGGGAGGATGGGGTCACTGTCTCCGGCACCTCCGTGCACGCCTCCTGTGTCGTCCTCAGGCAGCTCGTATCACCTTTGAGACTCAGCGATACTCCATGTCCCCTTCACTCATCCCTCCACTGTAGCCATCTCTTACCCACACTCCCCTCCTAACAACAAGGGTTCCATACATGGTGAGGGGCACAGAGCAGTGACCCAGAGTCTGGGGACCAAGCCCTGTCCTAGGCTGGGTGCCAGCTGACTGCCCCAGAGCCCAGCCTCTTCTCTGTGCCCAAATGCTTAAGCCCACATGGAAACACCCAGAGCGGTCCAGCTTTGCAACTGCCAGAGCATGGAGTTGAACCCTGAGCCAAGGGCCCCTGCTGTCCACACCCCAAAACAAAGGGAACCCTTTGTCTTAGAGTCCTCCATGGGCCTTCCTGCCCTCGGGTGCAGTGGGCCAGGACACCGCTGTTCAGGCAGGAAGAGCGAGTCGCAGTGAGCAGAAGGGACTCAGGCCAAGTCCACTTTGTGCAGGAGAGGAGCCCGAGCCTGGGGTGCCTCCCACCTGCTCCAGTGGCTGGCCTGCCATGTGCACCCTGAGCCTTGTGAGGAGGGTGGGTTCCATATTCCAGCAGAGGAGGCATCTCACAGGTGAGAGGCGAAGCTGGGAGCTCCCGGGCTGGGGCGCCACTGCCGCATGCATGTTGTGTGTGGAAGCTGGGAGCTCTGCTCAGACTCGCCCTTGGTTTGGTCTCTCCCACACACCCAGAAATGCCTTTCCCCACCCCGGGCGCCCACTGCCCCGATTTCCTTCTCATTACCCACTGCTCCAGAGGCCCTCCCACCTCCCACCCCCAGCTGGTCACTGCTGTTCTGTTGTGCCTGTAAGCTGATCCTCCTCGGGGCTGCCCCAACATGCAGGCCACTGGGGTATTCCAGCCCCAGCCTCGGACAGCCACCAAGCACCCCCAGCTGCCCCCAAAGTGTCCTTCCTCCCCAGCCCTGGGTCCTGCCTCCGACTTCCCCATGCCCCTCCAGGCCTCTAGAGGGCCTCACTCTGGCCTTGCTCTCCCCGCTCTGGGCCAGACTGTGGCCTCCAGGCCTGAGCAGGGACCTGCTGTGCCCTGGGAAGGTGGGGCCCCTGCCTAGCTTTGTGAGCCCCCATACCAGGTCCAACTGAGGTGTGCTAGGGCATCTGTCTGTGCAGAGGGCCTGGAGCTTTGCTCTGCGTCTTAAGGGGACCCACAAATACAGTCCTGTGCCTGGGGTGTGTGCCCCTGTGAGTGCAGCTACTGGGCTTTGAAAACCTGCTTTCCACAGAGCAGAGATGTGAGGCCGAGTGAGTGACTGAGCCTGGGCACAGGACGGGGGTAACTGGCTGGGCAGTTCCAAGAGCTGGCATTCTGGGAGGAAATCCTCTTGCACTCACACTCGTTCCTAGGTGCCAGCCCACTGTGGCACTACATGTGCACACACACACACACACACACACACACACACACACACACACACACGCCCACACACCCCTGTCACTGTGGCCACATTCATGGACATGCATCACCCCTCCTCACACCCTTCACCATCTGTCACACACACAGACATGCCTTCTCCTGCCAGCTAGCCCACATCCACACTTGCTTCGGGGCGCTGAGGACACAGGAACACATGCAGACACACATATGAGAGCATGTGGGCTGTGGCATACGCCACCGGTCAGAGGCGGTGGCCACAGGTAGGGTGACTAAGAAGGGCCTTTTCATGGAGAAACAGAGCCCAGAAGGGGCTTTATCCCTAAGAGAGAGCATTCCAGGGAGACCTGCTAGCCCACGTGTGCAGACACGCACTATCACATAAACACTTACACACACTCCTTGTTGATCTGGACCACCAGACCCCAGCACCTGAGCCATGTGACACACAAGGCCACCCACACCCACGTGCATACACACTTGCACACCCGTGTACACATGCACACATGGTCGCCGCCCGTTCACTTCTCGCTGCTGGCAGGGGATGTCTCCTCCTCTTCAGCAGTGTCGCATCCCCTACCCCCAGAGCTGCTGTCTGCCCCAGACCCTCCTCAGGGCCCAGTCCTGGCTCTGTGAGTCAGGCAGCTGGTTCTCCTTGGCCCCTCGCTGGGAACTGCCTGCCAGCACAGCTTCAGTGCGAAGGCCTGGGGCTGCCGGCAGGAGGCGCCCTGGCCTGGGCCCTACAATTGGCACAGGTTACTCTGCCCTTGCTGAGGCCCCCCGCCCTGCTGGACCTGGCAAATGTGCCCCCTGTCCCTTGTGCTCCCTGGGGACTGGCCTCCTTGTCTCAGAGGTGGGGAAACTGAGACAAGGAAGTGGGCAGAGGCTGCTTGGAGCACACCTTCCCCTCACACCCTGCCTCATTTGAGACAGAGTCCCCTCAGAGGCCCATGCATCCTGCAGGTGGGAACCCTCAGGGTCATTATCCTAGAGGCCCAGAGAGGGCCAGGGTCTTGCCCAATGTCACCCAGCAAGTCCATGGCACAAGCTGAGCAGACTCTTACTCCATAGCTTTCCTGGCTGAGGGGACCCCTGTGTGCATGGACAGGGACACTGAGGGGGACAGGCAGGAGGGAGGAGGCAGGGCCTGGTTTGCCTGAGCCTCCCCTCTGCCCCCAGCTCCCTTCTCTCCCGCCCAAGGCTTTGCTTGGAGAATGACTCACAGGAATGCAGCAAAATCCTGATGGATGGGAAGGCAGGGCTGCAGTGCCAGAAACCTCGCAGTGGGGAGGTGGGGCCGAGCCGTGGGTCGGAGAGGCTGGTGATCAGGGGAGCCATGTGTGCAGGTGGGGGGTGTGAGACTCCAGGAGAACTTCGTCCGTGTGAACACGCACGCACATGCAGGCACGCGCACAGGCCAAACGCAGCAGCCCAGGCTCCAGCTGGCCCACCTTCTCTGGCCCTATCTGCCCCCTGCAGGCCTTCCCAGTGCCCCATCTTTGTGCACAGCTGCACAATGGGTGATTAGTAAATGCGTGTTGGCACTGAGCGTGACCCAAGCGGGACCTTTCTAGGTGGGTGTTATTCCTGAATCCCTCCCGGGCCCTGGGCTGAGAGCTTTTCATTCAGTCCTTTAACAAAGCTTCCCCAAGGCCTCCTGTGCCCTCCACACAGCCAGGGCTGGGGAGGCCAGGATGAAAGGGTGCCACCCTCCCCGGCCCCAGCTCACAGTCAGAGGCAGGCAATGTGTGCAGGGACCTCAATGGGCCCTTGGGGGTACCTTAGAAGGTGGAAGGGTGAAGGCAAGAGCAGGTGCATGGTGGCTGTACAGGGGTAACAGAGCTAAGGGAGCCTGAGAAGGGGCCCAAGTTTACACGGCAGGAGCTGAAGCATAAAGGTGGGTGGGAGGTGAGGCTGGGTCAGGCGGGGCCTAGGTACCAGGGAGCAGCTATGGCAAAGGACTCACATCTCTCCTGGAGGGAAGTGTCCACCGCATTTTGGTGTCTCTGAGAAGGGAGGGACAGGGCATTCACCTCCCAGGGCCTGGCAGCCTCCCATCTGGGGAGGGCCTGCCTGACAGAGGCAGCCCCAGGCCTGGCCCTGGACCCCAGAGCCAGGACCCAAGGCCCCCTAGGCCCAACCTCTCTGTGCCTGCTGATGGTTGTCATGCAGGTGTGCGGCCCTGGAGGACCAGGTCTGTTTCAAGAGAGGCCAGGATTTGGATTTTTATGTGAGCTCTCCCTGCTCCATTAACAAAAGGTACAGTGTGGTGTGGTTTAAAGCACACACGTCCACAGGCAGAGGGCCTCCAGTTCACGACGTCTGCTCTGTGGGGTGGTCAGGTTTTGCATTTGCTCCTGGTGCGTTGCTCATTTCCGTGGAAACATCCCTGACACTCACGGAGCTGCAGCTCCATTCTATCTGCAAAGCAGACTCCAAGCAGCGGAGCTGACATTTTAGTGGGAAAGGAGACAGTGGACAGAGAGATAGGTCAGGTGGTAAGTGCTATGAAGAAAAAGCAGGCCTACAGAAATGGAGAGTGGTGGGAAAAGCTGAGCAGGCGCCTAGGAGACATGTGTTCTAGGCAGAAGGAACAGCCAGTGCAAAGGCCCTGAGGCAGGACCATGCTTGCTGTGTACGAGGAGCTCAGAGGAGGCCTCTGTGGCTGGAGCAGCAGGATCCCAAGGAGAGAGGGAGGAAATGAGATCAGAGCAGAGGTCAGATTGCATAGGGGATCCTCGGCTGTGGCATAAATTTGATTTCAACTCTTGTGTGGGGTGGGAGCCATGGAGGGCTCTGAGTGAGGGAGGTTCTGATGTGATCTGACTTGGGTCCCAGACTCTCTGGCTGCCCTAAAGGCTGCAGGGGGCAGGGGGCTGCCTAGGGAAGCTGGGAGGAGCCGTAAAGACCTTTAACAATACAAAGTATTTCTCTGAATAATAAATGCTTTGTGCCCTGGGCGTGGACAAGGAACTGCCTGGCAGGGCCAGGCTCTGTCTGCTGGGCTCCCCACGGCAGGTCTGCTGCAGGAGCGCTTGCCCTGGCCCCTGGCTCTGACCCTCTGGAGTCCCATTCCTGCTCGCATGGCCTTGCCCAAATCGCAGGACCAGAGAGCCCGGTGCTCCTCCCCTGCCTAGTGTCTGAACCTCCCCGTGACATCGCGACCCAGAGACCACCTTCTCTGCTTGCACGCCTTCAGCCGCAGGTCGCTCACCACCTCCCAGGGCAGCTTGCTCATTCCATTTCTGGGCAGCTCTGCCTGCAGGCAAGCTCTTCCTTATATGGAGGTGAAATCTGTCTTCCTGTTGATTCTACCCTTCTTCAGCTCCCTCTCTGAGCCCAGTTTCTGTGTCTACAGCAAGGGGCTCCTGGGCTCTTTTTTGTCCCCCACCCCACTTGGCTACTGAGAGGTTGTAAAGGGATTAGGGGACCAGTAGCCCAGAGCACATGTCGGTGGTCCTTTGGTGCTGGGGACAAGGTAGGGGTGGGCTTTCACCCCAGCAGCACACCAAGTAGGATTTCCAAGTTAAATGTTCAAACCATCACCATGAAATTGGAATTTGATGCTTTCCCTGGAGACTGAAAACTCAGATCTCTTCACAGGCCAGGAGGGAATTAAATCATCTTAAGAGCTAACGCTTACCAAGGGCTTATGATGTGGCAAACCCCACAGTTCATGTACTAATTCCCGTTAGCCCTGCAGGCAACCCAGGCCCTGCTATTCTCCCATTTCAAAGATGAAAGACACTGAATCTCAGAAATGTATTGTGAAGCAGCTGGCTGTGAGTCCTTCACACCTGGTGGGAGTGGTGTGGGTGGTCTAAGGAAGCTGACCAGCAAATGCATCTGCCACAGAAGTACACGGGAACAAACCTGGACAAGCACGCCCGCTACAGCAGGCTGCCCCGGCCCTGGGTCCCATCAGTCCGCTGCGTGGAGGACCCTGTGTGTGCACTTGTGGTCCCATCATCTGAGGTGCTGGGCTTGGGAGGATCCTTCTGATCTCAGACTGGACCTTTTTGCTAGATTTAGGGAGAGAGATTACAGCTTAGAAGGCAGCTTTCAGTCCACATCTCCCTCCTGAGGTGAGTAGGAGCAGAGCATTATCCTTCTTAGCTGTGGAACCAGGGCCCAGCGAGGGCACAGAGCCGCCCAGAGACCCAGAGCGGGGTGTGGCAGAGCCAGACTCACACAGGGGCTGGCAGTGACGGTGCCTCTCCTGGCTTAGGCCGTGTGGGCATGACTTCATCACACAGAACCTCTGCTGGAGAGCCCAGGCAGCGCCTCAGCCCGGGTGCCCCTCCTTTGCTGTGCACGTGTGCCTGGGCCGGGCCGCCCTGAGCTGGGCCCTGGGCTAATGGGTGAATGAAAACAGCTCGTGAGAAGCTCAGCAGACAGGGCAGTGGTTCAGGCTCAACCCACACATCACTCAGGACTTTTGCCTCTCTCCTCTGCTCTCTGGACCTCAGTTTCCTCATCTGTAAAATGGGCGAAGGATACCTGCCTCAAAGCATTACTGGGAAGATTCCATGGGGAAAACTTGGAGGAGTCGTCACTCCGGAATGCCAGCCCTCGGCCCATGTACAGTCACCTGGGTTTGTCTCCCTGGGGAGTTCTGGGATGAACACAAAAGGGAAGAAAGGCACAGAACAACTATTTCCTCTCCCCTTTCCTCCCCCCTTGCCTTCCTTCCACTCCTGCCCCCCTCCCCCACTTGGCCCTCGACCCCCTCCGGGCCCCCCCACTTACACACTCATGTGCTAAAAAATTTTCACAGGACAATGAATGTCCCTCCAACCACAACCCTCCTTTTGGGTCAGAAGTCTCGTCTACACTGTCCTGAAGGCCGTCTCTGGCAGGTTCAGGCACTCTGGGAAGCTGGGCCTGCGCCTCTCCCATTTTGCGGTTGACAGACTCGGGTTCAGGATGGGTCTCCCTAGGCAGGGAGGGAGTTGGCCAAATTGTGCCATAGACCAGCCAGCCCAGGTCCTGGGAAGCCTAGGTCAGGAGGACTTCAGGGGTCCTCACCTGGATGAGGCCTGGGGCTGGGGGCCAGGAGAAGTCCCAGGGGCAGCATACCCAGTGCCCCCAGGCGGGCGGAGCTCTGAGCCAAGCTGGGAGGGGCTGCAGGGGTCATCTGAAGAGTGGGTGAGCCCTCAAGAGATGCCCCTGTGCTGTCGGGTCCTCATCCCTGGGGCCACCTGGAGCCAGGGAACAAATTATATGTGGAGGCAGGGGGCTGCCACCAGGTGCGTGTGGTGCGTGAGGGCACCCCTATGCAGGGGAGTCTGCGCGTGTCCTTACGTGCGCATCTGCATCACCTTTACACGTGTATGTGTATGTGTGTCCCCACATACATCTCGCATGCGTACACGCACGTGTGTGTCTGAGTTTGTGAGTGTGGCATACACACAGGTGAGTGTGCCCATGAGTACCTGCCAGGGGAGTCTGTGGTTTGCACATGTCCCGACTATCCCATCTGCCCGGTGGTGTGGGCTGGGCCCTGCCAGGAAACAGGCGTGTCAGTGGCTTCCCTGAGTTTGGGGAGGGAGTAATGCTCCCCCTCTGGCTGGGCTCCCTTTGAGGGAGGCAGAGGAAGCCACTGGGACCTGAGGATGGCTGGGAGGGTTCCACAGCCTCCCTAAAAGAGAGGAAGACGAGGGGCCTCTCAGCTCTGCCATTCCTGGGCACCTGGGGAGCAGCTGCAAGGGGGCAGAGGGGCTGTGTGGCCCTGTGAGAAGGGGCAGGGGTGAGGACGGTCCATCTTGTGCACATGTGTGCATCTGGCTGTGTCTTTGGTGTTTGTGCTAGGGCCTGAATATCAGGCCTTGTGTCTGTGCATGTGTGTCGGCGTGTACGGGCCCCAGGGGCTGGGACTGTGGGTCTGCCTGTGTGTCGAGGGCTGTCTGCCTCTGGCCTGCTCACACTGGCCCAGACAAGCCTGCCACTTAGTGCTGTGAGCTCACTGGGGAAAGCGGCCGGTGGCAGCCTCTCCCTGGGCAGTGCATGCCTGAGGCCTCGGCATGTGAGGTCGGTACTTCCTGCCTCAGGGGTGGGATGGCTCCAAGCTGGGCCCCTTCCATCCTTCCCACTTGGCCTGGTGGAATGTGTCCAGGAAATGGTGCCTTTGCCAGTATTGGGGTTCAGGTTCAGGCTAGGACTGGGGCCAGGGTTGGTGTGTGGCTGTGGGCTATAGCTGGGGTCAAAAGTCCATTCACAGCAGGGGGCGCAGTCAGTCAATGGCTGGGGTCAGAGTGGGGGCTTGCACTGTGACTGGGGTCGAGGGTCAGAGTGTAGCTGCTGCTGTGGTCTGGGGTCGGGGGTCTCTCTGACCTCAGCCACACCACTGCCCCCAGCCCTTTGGTAGCTCCCTGGCCAAGGGGACAGGCTTGGGGCCCGGGCTGCAGCTGCTGGAGAGACAGGGGTACGGAGCAAGAAGGCATGTGGCTCTGGTCACCGACTGCCAGCCAGGCCAGATGGGCCCGGTCCCAGCTATGCACCCAGGGGTGTCCTTGCACGCAGGGCCTGGCTGGAGGATGCAGAGCAGGAGCAGTGCCTCCCCACACTGACAGAGGCTTCTGGGACACCCCTGCCTGCTGCCCCGCCCCGCCTCTCAGGCACACCCCCACTGCTGTTGCTATGCCATTCCTTCTTCCCTCTCCCCTCCATTCGCTCCCTTCCTCCTCCCTCCTTCTCCACCGCTCTCTCCCTCCCTGCCCCCTTCCCTCTGCCCTTCTCCCTGAGTCCCCACCAGTCTGTCTTCCTTTCCAGCGGCCCATCCCTCTGTTCCCCATTCATTCCCCCAAGAGCCCTGCCTGCAACCACCGCCCCCCCACCCCCGAGTCCAGGGCCTTGCCTCCTCCACACTCAGGGACACAAGTTCAGCATCTTTAAGTGCACTCAGATGCTGAGATAGGAAGGTGAATGCTGGTGGGGATAGGGTGGTGGGGGAGCTTCAGGCTGCCTGGAGGTGAGGGGCGGGGGCTAGAGGGTGAGAGGCTGCGGACCTCTGGAAGGCTCCTCCTCTGGAGCCCAGGCCCAGTGAAGAGGGTCCCATGATTGGTGGGTCTGGCCTGAGTCGGAAGCTGTATGACCTCACCTGTGGTCCCCCCCAGTCTAGTAAAGAAGGTTGGACAGAGATAGACAGATGGCAGAGGAAGCCACAGACAACAGAGATCAAAGGCAAGGGGGAAAAGAGCTGGTCTGAGTCTTGGCAAGTATAGGTGAGCAGACCCCAGCCTAGCCCCTGTAGGGCCAAAGGCCGGCCTGGGGCAATGATTGTGATGTGTCCCCCATTCCCCAGCAGCCTTTCTCCTGCCCTGACTCTGGCCAGAACCTCAACAGGGAGATCCCAGATCTTCCTCCAACCTCTACCCCTGGGATTTGGGGTGGGAGACACACCAACTTTGAAAATTGTCCAAAAACTGAAGGGAACTTCTTGGATATTTATAATCCTGATCCCACCCCCCACCCCCCCCACATCCCAGCTAAAACATCAAGTTCTGTGCTCTCAGAGAGACACATTCTCTCCAGTGCTTTGCTCTCAGTCTCCCATGGTGGCCCAGCTCTCAGGAGGTGCTGGGTGTTAGCAGGTTTTGGTGGGGAAGAAAAAGGAACAGGGCTGTGATGGCTGAGTTACCAGGATAGCCCATGAGGACAGGGGTTCTGTCTGTTCACTGCGTCTCCTGACACCCCTGGAACTCCGAGCACTTGGCGTGGGTTTCCAGAAACCTACCCTGAAGAAGAGGTTCGTGGAGTGGATTTGCTCACTTGGTCTAGGAGAACAGGAGCCAGCTGGGGAACAGGGAAGACAAATGGGGCCACTGGCTGCTGATGTGGACTGACATGCTCATTAAAAGGGGAAACTGAGGCTCAGAGTGGGAAAGTGACTTGGCAGGGCATTGCTCCCGGTACACTTGTTAAAAATGGGGCCCCTTCAGCAGCTGTCTAAGCTAACAATTTGGCATGAGGGTCATTAAGCTGTCAGAGGGAGGGAGGCTCCTTCCCAAGGATCTGCCTTCCTTTCATCTGCCCCAGGCCTCTCCCCTAGCATAACTGGCTGATGTCAGCAGCCCCATCCTTCCAGTTGCTCAGGCCAAATGCATCAGCCAATCCTGTTAGCCTTGCCTCCAAAATAAACCCAGAATCTGATACCTTCTCAGCTTTCTGTGGCCCCCACCCTGGCCAGGCCCTATCATCACCCACCCAGACTCATGCAGGGGCCACCTTTCTGGTGTCCACACTCCTGCCCTGGCTCCAGGTCTGTTCTCTGTAGCAGCCCAGGGGACACCGTGAGGACCTAAGAGAAACCACATCCCTCCTCTGCTCAAACCACTGCAGACTTCTCATCTCACTCCCCATTAAAGCTAAAATTCTTAACAAAGGTGTACAAGGTCCTATGGTGTGGCCCCTTGTCACCTCTGTCCCCATCTCTTCCCACTACCCCCATTGCTCACTGCACTCCAGCTACACTAGCCTCTGCCATTCCTAAAAAATCCTCACCGTGTTCCTGTCTCGGGGCCTTTGCTCTTGCTGTCCCCTCTGCCTGTACAGCTTCCCCCACATAGCTGCGTGCCTCACTGCCTTAGTCTTTCAAGTCTCTTCCCAAATGTTTTCAAGTGAGTTCGCTGGCCGCCCAAATGCTTCCACAGCCCCCTATCCCCCAGATGCTCCCAGCCCTCTTCCCTGGCTTTTTAGTTTTTCACAGTACACCTCACTGAAATGTAACACACTACATAATTTATTTTGTTTCTTATCTGTCTCATAACTAAAAAGAATGCAAGCTTTGCTTCATTCCTTCCTTTGAATCTTCCACACATAGAACAGCACCTGGAACATAGTAGGTGCTCAGTAAATACTGTCAAGCAAATGGATGCATACACTCAAGTTGTGTGACCTTGGGCAATTGTCTGGACCTCAGTGACCCAGTCTCTGAGGAAGACATAGAGATTTGAAATCACTGGTTGACTACTATGCAAATGTGTGGAGCAGATGTTGTAACCTGCCAGGTCCACCTCCAACCACGGGTCTGCAGACATGTGGGTCAAGTGCCGGCACTCTGTCCTTTTCTTTGACAGCTATAGTACCCAGACCAGGGCTGAGCTCGAATTTGACCTCTGGGTCTCAGTGGCACCTGCCTGGCCTGGTGGGTAGAGTTCAGGCCCCTCTTCTCTGCCTCTGGGCCCATCTGGGTGGCCCCTGGCTAACCCCCATCCCTGGTGGCCTGTCAGTGAGTCCAGCATCTGGCAGCTCCACTGCCTCAGTTGCCTGCATTCCCTGGCCCCTGCCTGGGGTCCCCTTCCTGGCTCCTGTGCATTATTTAACTCAGGAGTGGCATTTGAACACACAACTTTGCAGGAAAGCAGCTATTTAGATAGTCTAAGCAAATAAAAGGGCAACCTGTCCAGGTCCAGGCTCTGTTGGCTGAAAATTGGCCAGAAAATTGAAGACATTTTAAAGATAAAGAGACCAGAGCCCACAGAGAAACTGGGCCACCTGGGGCCTGCTGGCCTGGGGTAGGTGCCCCCAATTGGCCTCTTTGTTTTTGCAGCATCCTTACCAGGTAAGCCAGGGATCAGCCCAGAGGGCATGTTTAGGGTCCATTTCCGGGAGAGAGGGCTGCTCTTTGTCCCTGTGTGGCCACACTCAGGAGCCTAGTCGGAGCAGCTGTAAGATGCTCCAGACCCAGTGGTCCCCAAGCCCCCCAGTAAGATGTTGATTCCTAGGCAGAGGGAACAGTATGTGCAGACTCTGGCACTTGGGTTGGTTAGGTCTGGGCTAGAGCCTGGGAATCTGTGTGGTTTTTTATTTTCTTTCCATTTTCCAGTTGATACTGTACCAATGGTAGGTTTGGGAGTGACTATTCAGGCCACTGGGCACTAGTGGCCTCTGTGCCACCGGTCTGTGTGGAGCCCTCAGCCAAGGAGGCACAGCGATCCCTCCATCAGACACCACCCCCAGCCAGGCTGGCCAGGCGGCACTCAGGCGGTGGGGTGGGGATGTGCTTCCTGCCACCACCCTAAGCATCCCCCAGGTCTCAGGAGGGCCAGGCAGTGTGGGGAGCAGCCTCCCATACCCACCTGGCCCTGATTACCATGGGGTGGGGTGTAGGATGTGTGGAGAAGTTAATAGGGGTGGTGGGGGTTAGT
This sequence comes from Smutsia gigantea, assembly GCA_032199065.1. Lineage (NCBI taxonomy): Eukaryota > Metazoa > Chordata > Mammalia > Pholidota > Manidae > Smutsia > Smutsia gigantea. The sequence continues at coordinate 38,237 of JAVSCE010005936.1, read as the reverse complement.
AGTTGGGGAGGCGGGGTCAGATGATTGATCACTGAACAGCAAAACGGAGTGTGGGACGGCCTTGGGGTGCGCCCTACCCCTCTCGCCAGACAGAGAGGGGCCTGCTCAGGGCAGCGAGGATGGCGAGACTGGCGAGCCGCAGAAAGCGGACAGCCAGGTCTGACCTGTCTGTGTGATCCCTGGCGCGATAATCTGGAGGACCGACGATAGGTCGGACGCGTGTATGGATGGAAGGTGGGTGGGTGGAGAGACCGACGGATAAATGAATGAATGGCTGCGTGGGCGGTGAGCAGCCGGGCGAGGGGCGGGCCAGCCGAGCTCTCAATCAGCCCCGGGGTGCGGCGCAGGGCTGCTACGCTCAGAAGCCCCCCCTACCTCGACCACTCCCGGGACGCGTCATTCAGTCCCCACGGGCCTCTGGAGCTGCTTCCAGGGACGGCTGCGGCTCCGGGACCAGGACTAGGAGGGGCCGCGCCACTGCCGCTGGGCTCCACGCGCCAGACTTTAGCTCGCGGGTAGGCCCGTCGCTCTGCCACGAACCTGGAGGGGCGGTCCCGCCTAAAGGCCCCCTGGCCCCGCTCTTTGTCTCGGCCTAGTGTATCGCTGTCTTCGGACCGCGACTGGTCTCTTCAGGCAGCCCCGGCCGCGCGCTTCTCGGCCGCTCCCCATCTCCCAACTCCATTCCTGCTGCCCCCCGCGCCCCGCCCATAGGCGTCTCCCCCGGACCAGCAGGATCCTCCAAACCCAGTGCCACTAGGACCGTGGGACCGGCAAGTACCAGGATCTGCTAGCTGCATCTATAGTGCGGAAAAGGGGGGCGCGGGATGAAGGCCCCCTTCGTCTCCGCCTTCCCCCGCCGCCCCTCCTCCGCTACGCGTAGCGCTGCGCCCAGACCCCAGCGCGCAGCTTGTTCGCGCCTTAAGTGGCTCTTCTGCGGCTCTGCTATCCCGACGCCACTCGGACTCCCCCCACCCGCTAGGCCGCAGACCCGCACGCAGAACACAGCCCTACGCAGCCACACACAAGACTGCGTGCAGACACACATCACAGCCTCTCGTCGACCCACAGTCCTCACAGGCGCACCGCCCCCTCCATACGCAGACCCACAGCCCCAACAACCGCAGTCCCAATCGCAAACAAGCCCACACGGACACTCGACACCCCTCGGACACACTCGGGCCCACACACACACTATCACCAACACACAACCTCACACAGACAAATGCCCCTCGGAGGCACACGACCCCACAAAGGCGCAATACCACCCACGCAGTCACACAACCCCCGATAAGCAATCGCACACAAACACAACCCCACGCAGGCACCGCATCACTCAGTCCTTCCGAGACCCAGAAACACATTCACCAGTTCGGCAGCCAGACCGCCAAACCCCGTGACATCCACGCGTAGGACAGAACAGAAATACACAGCCACATTGATAAACACACGGACCTAAACGCGCAGCTAAGGGCTCACCCACTGGAAAAATATTAAAGCGTTCCTTCCCTCCCTTTCTATCTTTGACACGCGCGCGCGCGCGCGCGCGCTCACACACGCGGACACACTCACCCCCATCCCCACCCCCAGTCCCTAAGCGCCTTGGAGCCTCCAAGCCGGTGACCCCGAGCCCCCGCGCCGGCGACCCCGAGCCCCCGCGGTGAGAGCCGCGGGAGCGTCTCCCCGACGCCCCCTCCCCCAGCTCACCCCTCCTCCTCCGCCTCTCCTGGCCGCCCCCTCCTCCTCCCCTCCCCCGCGTCTGGGGAGCGGGCTGCGCGCAGCCAAGCCCCCTCGTCGCGCGCCCCTCGTCGCGCGCACCCCGCGCCCGCATCGCGCTTGCCGAGAGGATGCGGCCACGGGGCGGTCTCTAATTACCTCCTGTCTCCCGGCGGCCCGTGAATAATGGCTACTGAGGGCGCTCGCAGGGGCTGTTGAGAAGGAAACGCGGGGCGCGAGAGGCGCGGCGCGCGCGGGAGCGCGAAGGAGAAAGGAGCGAGCCCCGGGCCGCCGCGAGCGGCAGGCGGAGAGAAAGGAATCGGGCGAACGCTCACATTTTTTTCTCCCAAGGATCTCATCTGGCTGCCGCGTTCTGGACGAGGCGAGGGGGAGAGCGCGCGAAAGAGAGGAGGAGAGAGACGGCGAGACGCGGAGCGCCGGCGCCCGGGTGACCCAGGAGGAGCCCGCAGGTATTGTTGGCGGCAGAGCTTTGTGTCTTCGGGGGGTCCTCTGGGGCTCCAGGACTCCCGGAGCCCCGACCCGCCGCCGCGCTCAGAGCTACCCCAGAGCCTGGGCAGCCGGCTGGGGTCGCCGCCCTCCGCGGGCACCCCTCCCGCCGCGCCGCGATCTTGGCTGGAGTTGATTTGCCTGTTTGGGGGTTTTCCACGCCCGCTGAGGGATTCAGTCTCAGGAGAAGGAATTTCTTTTCTTTTTTTTGTGTGTGTGTGTGTGTCCGCAGTTTGGTTATGCGGGGGACTCCCCCCTCCCCTTTCCTCCACAGTACATTGGTGAGGTCTTGGCGACATTTGCACTGGCAGAAGGCAAGGGGCTGAGATGGCGGGGCTGGTGGCCGCGGATGGGGTGGTGAACAGAATGCCGGAGAAGGAAGGAGTTTCGCTCAAGTTCGCAATCTGCGCCCTAGAGCTAGTCAGGCCCGGGAGCACTGTCTGCGCACTCTATCCTGCTCCGGGCAACCAGTGGGAAACTTCCCGAGCGCTCAGCCTCCCGGGGGACTCGGCGCCCCCAATGCCTCCAGGCGCTTCCTCCGGCCGCCGCCGCCCCTCCTAGCTGCCCGCGAGCGCTTGAGGTCGCTCTGTCCCCACCCCCGCCTTCCTCCCTCCCCCGGCGGCTTCCGGATCTGGACTGAGCTGGAGAGCAGCTTCAAACACTTCCCCTGGAGACCCCTCCCCACTCCCGCGCCCGAGCCTGTCGGCTAGCACCCCTGCCCTGCACCCCCGCCTCACTCGCGCCGGAGTGGCCAGGCTGACAATGAAATCTCGCGCCTCTGCCTTCGGTGGGAGGGGGTTCCGTAGCTGGGTCTCTCCCGGGGCTGCTGACCCCGGGCAGGGGGAGGGGAGGCGGACCCCTTGGAGGGAGGGGCTTGTTTGGGTTAGAGCCGTTGACGTCGGATCGCGCCGCGCAGGGAGGGGGCGGGGGCGAGGTGGGGTTCGCGGCCGGGGGTCGTGAATTCTAGCCCCTCTTGGGCTTGGTGATTGGCTAGTGACTTCCGGCACGTCGGAGGGCCCCCCCTTAACCTCAGCCTTCTCCCTCTCCCCAGTACAATGCGGGCTTCAAAGGTGATCCTGAGGGTGGTGGTGTTGGTGTGTGAGTGTGTGTGTGTGTGTGTGAGAGAGAGAGAGAGAGAGAGAGAGAGAGAGAGAGAGAGAAAGAGGGAGACGGAGTGTTTGTCTCCCGCGATCCACAGCAGACGCTGCTCCGGTGACCCGGAGATCCGGACGCCTCGCCCCCTCCCTCCGGCTAGGGGGAGGGGAAGGACGGGGGAGGAGAACGGTGGGAACTTCTTTTCCCACTGGGGCCAGGGGAAGGGAGTGCTAGCCCGGAGAATTTCTGGGGACCGCAGTCCTGGGGCGCAGGCTCAGAGAGGGGGCTGCGGGGCAGAGGCTTCTCTTGGCACTCAAAGCGCCCGGGTCCTTTTGCTCCTTTGGGGGGAAAAGGGATAGCTGTGGAGGGGTATAGAGAGTGGGGGCAGAGGAGAGTCAATGGAAATCTGCCTTGGATTCCCGGGCGAGCAGCCGCGGGGCTAAGGGGGCTCCTTCCCTCTCCCTTCCTGGGGTAGGGACCCCAAGCTGGCAACCCTGGTATATGAAGGAAATTCTTCTCCCTTCATGAAGAGGGGATTCCTGGAGGGAGAGGGGAGTCACCCGGGGATGGGTGGGGACTGCTTGCAGGCTCTTCTGTGGTTTGGTCGAGGAAAGAGTTAAACCTTCCCCCTGAAATCTGTCAGCCCCCACACAGCAGGGACACAGCGTCGGACCCTCTGACGTGCTAACAGCCTGACCGTGGCTGACAAGAGCTGGCAGATTCCATACCCTGTGCTCCCCTTCACAGCCGCCGCAGCGGAACTGGACCTGGTCGGGTGGTGCCTTGTTCGGGGACCTTGGAGGGCGCGGAAATCAGAGCCCAAGAGGGTGATGCAGCCAGGTAGCTGTCCAGTGGCCCTGAAGGGAAGGGGTTACCTACCAGAGCCACAGAACAGCAGTAGAATGGCCATGGGGTTGGAGGGGTACAGGAGGGCTTCTACACCTTCTTCCCCACCTTCACCCCCGACATCTGGAGGCTTGGCAGTTCAGGGTGAGTTCCTGACCCGCAGGCCAGCAGCTGAGATCCTAGCAGCTGAGGGCAGGCCTGGGTGAGGCAGCAGGGAGGCCGGGCTAAGACCCGCGGGATACATTTCTGCTCACTGGGCGGCCCCATTATGGCACAAACCCCTTGGTATAGAGTTTTTTGTGGGGCTGCCTTCTCCTCTCCCCACCATGAATTTCTCAGAACTGTTCCCTGCAGATCTTAGAGCCCCTAGCCTGGCACTGAAGAGCGCTCAGTTTTGGCTGGACAAACAAAAAAGTGAATGAATTAGGAATGAATGAGTGAATGAATGGGACATTTTCTGAATTGGAGGCATTTAGCTATTAAAAAAAAACTTTTCAGTATATGCATTTTTAAATATGGCTCATAGAAAATCTTAAAAATACAGAAAAAAGAAACAAAAGAGGTTTTAGTCTTAGCAGGCTAAGTAAGACAATATTAGTATTTCCATGTTGTCCTTCACAGCCTTTCCCAACTTGGTGGCCGGATCATTGTTTACAGACTTTGTCATCATTCTCTGCACTCAGATGTCTATCCTGCTTTTTTGCGCTAATAGGAGCCTTTTTCCTGTTTTGTAACCAACTCTTCGTAAGCACCATGGTTAAATGTCTTCAGGCTTTTCCAATTGAGTGGATTCATCATCATTTACTTAATATTCCCCTTTTGTTCATTCGGGTTGCTCTTGATGAACGAGGTAGTGGGTCTGTCTCATGGAGAGAGCTTTTTCTACTGTTTAAGACGATTTCTTCACAGTGACGCTGCTGCTGTCAACATGCCTACAGTGGGAGGAGTGGGCTTCTCATTCTCCAGGACAAGCAGACACTGTTTTTCCTTCCCCACAGTCTAGAACCTTCTATTAGAACGGAAAAGAGACTTGACAGTGAATCACCTGTCTGACCCTCTCCTTTGACAGAGGAGGAAATGGGAGCCCAGAGAGGGGAAGTGAGTCCAAAGGTCACACAGCAGTCCCTGGGCCTTGTAGGAGCCAAGAACTGGCTACTCACCTGCCATTTGGTTTCTGCATCTTGGAAGAGTCCCTAAGGGTCTTTTAAGTTGACCTCGTCCATTTCACACATGGGGGCACTGAGGCCCCAGGAGAGAAGCGCCCACATTGTCCCTCATGTCACCAGCTGGAGCACCAGACAGGCCCCTAAACCCTTCTGTGTCACGCACTCTGGCCGTGTTCCTGGGATATGCGGCCACCCAAGTTCCTAGCCTGCAGGTGGTCAGCCATGGGCTCCCTGTTGCCCCACTTCACAACTCCTCCTCCCTCTTTGCCATCCCATTTTGCAGGGGAAAAGCCGAGGACCAAAGCAGATGCAGTGAGAGGGGTGAGATTGCAGATTGTAGAAGACCCCAGGGGTTGTGCCCCTGCCCCTGTGCCTCAGTTTGCTTGTCCAAAAACCTAGCTCTGGGTCTGCTCTGGAACTGGGGTCAGGTGTTGGCACAGGTACCGACCACGGGGGAGTGGGGATTTGGCTGCTGCTTTGAATTTTAGAGACACATTCTCCCTCACCCCAGGTGGTTCACTCTGATCCGGGATGGAACCCAGGAGGTCCTCCGGAGGGCAGGGGAAAGAGGGAGAGGAAGAGGTGAGAGAGCCAGGAAGGGGAGGGGAGATGATGGGAGGGCGTAGAAAAGGGGGAGGGAAGGTCAGGAAGGAAGAAAATGGGGGCATGGAAGGACCTTTAAAAAGAAGAGAGAAAGTTCCTTCTCCCCAGCCTCACTGGGCACCAAGAGCAGAAGCTGGGGCCACCCCCCAGGGTGTTGGGGATGACTGGGAAAGGCAGGACAGCTGGGCTGGCTCTGTCGGGTTCAGTGGAACAGCTGTTTGCAGGGCTTGGGGGGTCAGAAGGATCCAGGTCAGGTGGGTGGCAGGGAGGCAAGACCTTGGTGGTAGCTTTTTTGTTTATGGGTTCCCCCATGGGGCAGCCCCAGGAACAGGGCTGGGTGGGGCTGCTGTTAGGGGGCAAGGTGACTGTGGTTGTGACTTCCCACTTCAGGACAGGGACCTTCTGCCCCCCTGCTATCAGCATGAGGTTAGGAACAGGGCTCTCACGGGCTGGGGGTTTTTGGGCATCTCTGTGGTGTGTCTCTGTACTTGGGTGCATCCCCGAGGATGCATGCATGTCCTCGTCCTCGTCCTCGTCCTTGTGTGCCTGTATGTGCGTGTCTGTGTGTCTGATCCTGTTTGTGTGTCCCTGGGGGTTGGTGTGTTCGCCAGCCTGGGCATGTGTCTATGTAAGCGTGTGGTATGTCTGTCTGTGCCTCAGATCCTGTTTGTGTATTTCTTAAGGGTCTCTCTGTCTTCCAGCTTGGACACGTGTGTGTGTGTGTGTGTGTGTGTGTGTGTGTGTGTGTGTGTGTGTGTGAATCTGCATGTATCCATGTATCCTTGTGTGTGCCACGTCTGTGGGTGTGTGCACGTGTTTGTGAGTCTCTGATCCCTTTTGTGCATTTCCGGGGAGAGAGTGTGCCCCTGAGCTTGGGCACGTGCATGTTTGTCTGTGTGTGAGCACACACTTCCCTCCTAATGGCCCCAAGAGGGATCCAGGCAGCAGGCTTTTGTGCTGGTTTCAAGGTTGCTGGGTGGGTGAAGGGGGGCAGCCTTCAGCAGGGAGGGGCAGGTGGGGAAAGGCAAAAGAAATTCTTAAAAGACCGTCTTCCCTCTGGTCTCCAAGGAGATCAGCCTGTGAAATGATCCGCACGTTAATTAAAAACGATTATATCCTGATTGAGCCATTCCTGCTTACATCCCCCAGCCAGGGAGAGGATGGAGGCTGAGACAGCAGGCAGAATGGGGTAGGGTCCCACTGCAGGGCACAGCCAGCTGGGGCTCCAGCCTCCAGAGGAGAGTGCACCTTGGGGTGGGCGGGGGGAGCTGAGTGGCGAAGTGTTGGGGGCATGTGTCTGAGGCAGATTTGGTGGCTGCTTTGAATTTTGGAGACACATTACCCCCACCCCAGGTGGTGTGCTCTGAGTCCCCAGGAGCTGGATGGCAGCCACCAGGACCCGTGGATTCCCCCTGCCCACCCACCCCCGCAAGCTCTGGGCACCTGGCCTGTCATTTGCACAGATATCACAAGTCAGCGTTCATGGTTTCACTTTTATAGAGAAGTGACATGCTTGAGGTCAAAGAGCCAGAAGTTGGGGAGCCCTGGCTGGACCCAGTCCTCTGGCCCCAAGGCTCAGAACCCCTGCTAGTCCCCAGCTGCCCCAGGCTCCCACAATGAGGGGTCCTTCCTCTGCAGGACCCCTAGGAAGCTGGGGCATCAAAGATAGGCCTTCTCATCCCCCATGCACCCCCGACATTGTTCCTTTCTGAGGTCCATGCTGTCCATTCATTTAGGGTGCTAGCTGACTCCCCGGCCTGGGGCAGCTCTGGTCTGACTCTCGTCACGTCCCATCAATCCTCTGCCTACCCGCCTCCACCCCATTGTTTCCCACGGTGGCTGGTGACCCTGCAGCAGGCCAGCCCCGGGTACTGCACACAGCCTGCTAGCCACTGTGAGGCCACACTCCTGGATGTATGCCTCCAAGACGTTTCCAGAAAAAGTCTGGGTCTGGTCATACTTGCCTTGCCTGGTTATCTTGCCCCAGTCAGCCCTGGGAGGACTTGTGGGGCTAGAAAGTAATCACGATTATAATAAACCGGTGGTCCTCTGCCAGCATCCAGGAATCAAGTGTTGTTGTGGTTCATGAGTGGAAAGAAATAAGGCAAACTGCCCACCTTGGCGTTTGTGGGGACCTGACTGTCCTGAAAGGCGGCCCTCTGCCCTGTCCCTTCCCACTCCATATGCCAGGCCCAGCTTCTTCAAGAGGGGGGAGCCCAGCTTTAGGTCAGCCACACCCAGAAGCATGGGATAGCACGGGCCACAAGCAGGAGTGTTTTCCATTTCTTGGAGTCTCAGTTTCTCCTTTGTGTAATGGGAATTATAGCTTTTTCCTGACAAGAGTGTCAGGAAAGTAAAGAAAGCCAGGTCAAGTTTGTTAAAGGGCCTGACAGCACGGGGATGCACCGAGAGGCTCATAAGCATTCATCTGTGCATCTGTGCGTCTGTCCGGTCAGAGCACCTGTGTGTTGCTATGGCGGGGACCTTGGGTTTGCTGGCTTCTGTGGAGGGAGACATACTATACTCCTGTGCTTTCTAGGAGACAGTCTGAGGGTGAGGTGACTGTCATCTCAGTAGAAGCCTCCTAGGGGCTAAGAAGTTCCCTGGACTCCTGTGAATGTATTATAAAAGGTAGAGTGTCTGTGAAAAGGGAGGGGATGTTCCTCCTGGATGAGTTCTCAAACTCCTAGAGGGAACTTGACCAAGGGGAGGATTATGGGGTCAGAAACTGTGTCATGAGGAATTAGAGGGCAGATGGGACCAGAAAAGTCAGCATTCACCTGTTCCCAAGGGCAAAATTCGGAGAGCGGCAGGCAGATGTTGGTCACCCCACAAGTCCTTGGCGTTGAAGCAGACAGAGACACTGCCTGCTGCAGGTCATTCCTGCAAGGTGCCACCTTCCAAGACCACTTTAACCCATATGGTATCTGCTTTCCAAAAAAATGTCCTCTTCCTACCTTCCCAGGGCCTGAAATGCCTCCTTTCATCACTGCCAAGCGGCAGAGCATTGAAGACCCTGCTTAGAGTGCAAACCTATTACCTTGAAGGAGCGATCGAAAGGTGAACTCCTGTCTGCATAATGCAGGGCCACCAACCTTTGAGTATTGCAAGGCCAGCAGGCAAAGCTAATGAGGGTGTGGGGGCCACTTGGCCCGCATGGGTGTGACAGCTCAGTGCTGCCAGGACGGTGTATAGGAAGCAGCCTAGGGTGCCTGCTGTCCACCTTCTTAGGAGTCAGGATTCAGGTGTTTACGTGACATCTCCTGGGTTTTGTACTTGTGGATCCTGGCCTGGACGGGAGCTTCCTCCTTCCTTGAATTCTCCCCATGGAGCAGTTGTGTGGACCTAGAGTGCCCTTCAGAGGGAAGCAGGAGCCTGGCGCTGCTCCCAAGCTCCTGCCTGAGCTGCAGCAGCTCTGCCCAGCCCTGAAGCCCAGCGCTGAGCCCTGGGAGGGACTACTGGGTCTCTGCTGGGGAAAGAGGTGGCAGTCCTCGGGGACTGGTAATTAAAGCCCAGCAGATTGTAATTCCCTAAAAGAGAGCTCAGCAGTGAGAGGGAGGAATGAGACCCAGAGCCCTGGGGAGGGCAGGAGGAGGGAGCACCAGGCATGGGGTGGCCTGGGCGAGGGGTGGGCGTGATGTCTGGAAGCCTGTTGCCCGGAGTGTCCTGTTGGCGGTCTGCCAGTGCTGGGCCCTGAGCACCTTGTTCTTTCCAGTCTTCAACCCATCCCTGTGAGGGGAAGGTTCCTGCCATGCCCATTTTACAGACCAAGAAACTGAGGCTTGGAGAAGTCAGGAGACTCTGGCTCAAGGCCCCCTGGGCTAGTAAGCTAGGCTGAATCCAGTATTGTCCTCCTTGAAGGGATTTGAGGAAGGACTCGCCTTGCATAATCCCAAGGGAGGCCCAGGCAGGCCAGGCCTAAAGCAGGGGGACCTTCCCACACCCCTCAGGACACTCCCCTTGTTTGGGGTCTTCTGTCTGGGGGCAGGAGGGGACATTGGGGTCAACAGGTCACACCGGTGAGCTGGAGGGAACTGACTACCCTCAGGCTGGCCCTTTACTTACTCATCTGCTGTGCCATTGAGGCAGGATCTGCCCTCCTCTGGGCACCTCCTCTACAAAGGGCTCGGATTGTCCAGGGTATCCTCATAGCCTGAACAATGGGATTGGTCATTAGGGCAAACCTGGGCAGTGAAGGGAGCTGACCTTTGAGATATCCTGCTGCCCCCTTCCTCATTCATCCTGCAGGTCCCTTCTGAGCCTGTTCTCTCCAGAGGGAGGTGGCTCGGTTACCAGCCCCATTTGACAGAAGTGCACATTGAGGCCCAAAGAGGTCACTGCTGCCCAGTAGTGAGCCACCTACTAGAAAATTAAACTGCTTTCTGCAGTCCTCTGCCCCACCTCTGCTTCTGCCCCCATGCCCACTCTCCCCACTTCACAGCCTGCCCCTCTCCGAGCAGATATGTCCGAGGGAAATTGGCGGGTCACAGGTCAGGCCACCCTCCCACAGGGCATGTAGACCTGAGACTGTCTTCTGCCTCCAACAGGGCCCATGCCACCTGGCATTCTGCAGCCCCCCACTCATTGTAGACCTGGGGTCCATCCTGGTGCCCCAGCTGTCACTGATGTCGGGCAGATGACATCTTTGAACCTCACTTGTAAAACATCAGAACTGAGGAACCCATTTCAAACTGGGTCTTGGTGTTTTCCAGAAATTCTCCAGGCAGGAAAAAAAAGCAGGAAAGGGGTACAGGGTGGGGTGGGGGGGCTTCCTGGGAAAGGTGTGGAGGGGCAGGGGGCACAGAGTGTTGGGGAGTCACACCGAGCTCTCACTGCCTTTACATATGTGCTTGCAAAGCCTGAACGCTAACCCCCTTCAGACTCTGCGGTTCTGTGATGCAGTCATTCTTCCCTTTATCACCTCTGTACCCCTCATAGCATCCCCGGTAGAGCACCATTGTGGGGGCTTTTGGCTCCCCTTTCCGTGGACGAGAAGAGTGGAGTGCAAAGAGGGGAAGTGCTGTGCCCCGGGTCCCCTGAGGGCAGGACTCCAACAAGGACCCCTATTCTTGACCACCAGTCCAGTGCCCGTTCTGATCTAAGATACTGTAAAAATTGGCTCTTTGGTGAGCTGCTTTTTCCTGTGCATTTTCAAAAAACACTCTTTTAGTTAATATGCGGGAAGGATTTCGATGTTCTCGTACATAACCTTTTGCTGAAGCGACAACGTGCGATAAAAGGGTCCCAGGAGAGCTGGTGTAATTTGGGCTGTGAGGGACAGAGCATACCAATGCTCAAGCCTCACCAGAAAGCCTGCTGCTCCCAGGGGCTGGAGGCTGGGAGCCCTCTCCTACCCCATGCCAAGGCTGGCCCTGAGCTCCCTCCCTTTCTGGACCCCAGACCATGTGTTCATTCAAATTCATGATTGACTCTGGCTTTTTTTCCCTCATAGTTTTGAGTGAGGATCTCATTTCCTAGGAAGGAGGTCTAGGTAGCGAGAAAGGGAATCTCCAGGACTGAGGGACTGGGCACAGGGTGGAGGTGTGGGACAGATGTGGAAGCCCCATTTTTCAGCAAGAGCTGGCTAGTTGTGGGGGGTGGCAGATAAAGGGGCCCATGCTGAGGGCGAACTGAAGGGCATATTCAAGGTCTGTTCATGTCTGTGCTTGGCCCCAAAGGACCCAAAAAGGGGGCTTGGGAGGTTCCAGTTAATTGAGGCTGATGCTAAATTGGGAGGCTTAATCAATGGTAATTATCGTCCCATGGGAGCACACCAGAGCTAACCAGTGCCCTGGGAATGGCAGTCATGGATTCAGAACCCCTTTGCCCCTCCCACCCAAAAACAGCCTCTGAGAACTTCTACCCACAGAGGTACCAGGGTACAGATACCTGGTGCAGACAGAGGCTACCTCCCCCTTCCTGTGTGTGGGTTCAGGGCATGGAGGTGTATTGCATGCCTGCCTGTGTGTCTGCATGGGCACATCCGTGTGCCTGTGTGTGGGTGCATGTGCTGGTACCAGCCCATCCTCCACTCAGCTACCTCCAGGCCCCCTTCCCTCAGAACACTCTCCCCCTCACTTGTCCCACCTGTCAAGGGACAGGGAGGAGAGAATCTCCGTGTGGAATTCCAGCAGGACGTTCAGCAACTCTGGAGAGCAGTGATGTGTGGACAGAGGTGACACTGAAAGGTTTTGCTTCCACCCGAAGAGGAATTTGAGTCATTTAGAAGTGGCCCAGAAGTGGCTGGGCTGCTTCGGGAGGGAGGGAATGCCCCTCTTAACAGGTGTGCAAGCAGATGCCCCATGTGCGCCTTCCTGTCTTCTTCCTGGTCCCTTCTGAGCCCAAAGTTCTGGGACCATGAACTTCCACAGCTACTGAGCTGCCCCCTCCTGCTAACTAACTGGTTGGAGGGACTAACAGAGGGCTTCTGCCCGTGGTGTCCCCAGAACATGGCCCAGAGACGCCCTGGGAATGTAGATGAGGATAGTGTGTCACAGTGCATGTGTGACGGGGGACTTGTATGTGGATCTGTGTTCTGGGAAGTTGTGTGCACAGGGCTGCAAGTGTTGAGTGTGGATTTGTGTATTGTGAGTGTGTGCTGTGTGTGGCTCTGAGTGGGGGAGCTGGGGTGGAGATGTGTTTCTGTGCATTGTGCAGTATGTGCACCTGGGCTGGGGGACATGTCTATGGCCAGGGTGTGTCTGTGGGCAGAGTGCTGAGGCCCCTGCCAGCTTCCTCCTGACCCATTCCTTCCCACCCCAGACCCCTCTCGCTGCTGCCGCCCAGACCTGAAAGGCTCCCAGCCTCTCCAAATGCTGACCATCCGTGCTCCCTCCTTCCAGGACCTTGACACCCGCCGGCCCAGCCCTCCATCCTTGCTCTTGGCACAAAATCAGGCCCAACAGGTGGCAGAGAGGTCCCAAGGGGCCGTAGGGCAAGGCAGGAGGAGGCCGCCCCATCGGTGTTCAGCCTCTCCTGAAGGAACGAAGTGAATTTCTGAGTTTCTGCAGCATCTGGGCCAAATGGGGAGCCCTTTCTGGAGATACCATGGGCATTTCCAGACGTGAGCTGGAATGTTTCCGGAGATAGAATGTTTTTAGAAATGAGACATGGCATTTCTGGAGACAGGATGGAAGCTGTTTCTGAATGAGGTACAGTTTTGAAGATGAAATACCCTTTCTGGAGATAAGAGGGCATTTTCTGGAGTAAAGATGAAGCCTTTTTGGATTCCAAACATTGCTAGAGATGAATATTTCTGGAAATGGACTATTTCTAGAGATAAACTGTAGTAGCTCTGGGAGTGGAGTGTTTTTTAAGATGATGCTGGGGTTTCTGAAAATGAAACGGCACTTCTGGATTTGAGGTATTTTTGGAGCTAAAATAGAACATCTCTGGAGATGGGATGTGATATTTCTGGAAGTGAAACATTCTTGGAGCTAAGATAAAGTCTTTAAAGAGAGCACTGGCATTTTTGGAAATGGATTAAATCTGAAGATGAGAGGGGATATTTCTGGAGATAAGATGGAACATTTCTGGAGATGGAGCATTCTGGAGCTGAGAATTTCTGGATTCATTCTAAGCATTTCTAGAGAGGAAATGTGTCATTTTCAGAGAAGGGATATTTTTGGATTGAGGATGGGACATTTCTAGAAATGCCAGTTTCTGGAGGTGAGGCCATTGCTAGAGTTGGCTGTTTGAAGGCCTCTTGAGGAGTAGACGGGGGGGACTCATGAGGGCCAGGCATGCCCCCCATTCGTGATCCTTGTTTTGCGGGCGATGGGCCTGAGGCCCAGAGGAGAGGGTCCTGCGAGGGGCCTCTGGGGACCTTTCCAGAGCCACTGCCTCCCTCAGGCCTGTGCTGGAACCCTCCCCCAGGGAGGCCAGAGCCCTGGCAGCCCTGCTCTTGGGGTCCCAGCTCCATCCTTGTAGGGCCGTGGCAGCCTCCAGGCTCACTGCAGGAACAGGCGGTGACTGAATGGTTAAATTTAACAGTTTCTTTGGAGCCATCTAAGGCTTACTTCCCAGCCCTGTCTGCCAGGAGTTCCACCCTTCATCAAGTCCCCAGTATCCCCTCTACTTTGGAGCAGACCCGAGCTTGGCCTTGTTTCAGCAGGAAGATGGTGGCAGTACAAGATGGAACATGGGCAAAGGTCTGGGTCCCTGCTTGGGCCCAGGCTAACCGGGGGGGTGCCAGGCCACCTCCCCCGACTCTGGGGAAGCAGATATTGAGGCCTGTCACCACTAGAGCCGTCCTGGAGCCCTGGAGTAATTATTTCTCTTCCTTAATTGAAATTTCAGCCTCAGTGATCCTGCCTCGGAAGTGCTAGCAGGCACAGAGACCCTGCACCTGGCCAGCGGGTGGGAAGGAGCCCCCTACCCTGCCCCCAGTAGGAGGGAGGCAGTGCCAGCCTCCATGCCCCAAATACTAGTGCTGGGCATGGGGTGGGGGGCTGTAGCTCAGCAAGACATGGCGCGGTGGGGGGGTCGGGGGGTTTTCTCTGGGCCAGTTACTGCAAACTCCAAGTGAAAAGCTGACCCTTATCCCTGACAGTTTGAGGAAGGTTGAGAGGAGGATGGGGGCTGGTCTGAAACAGGTGTACAGTGGGGACAGCCTGTGTCAGGGGCTTCTAAGCCAGGGCAGCACGAGGGAGTGGGCTGCCAAGGAAACCACCACCTCCTCCCAGATCTGGGATCTAAGGGGGCGCTGGGAGGCTGGGGCTGGGACTCGGGCAGAGCAGGACATGATGATGCGGCAGGCCAGTTCCTGGTTCAGGGCTGCGCGAGGCGGTTGGCCTGGGGATGGGGGTGGGAGGCGGGGAGCCTGTGGTGGGGGGCAGCTGAGGAGCCTGTTTTCCCAGCTGTGGTCAGGCTGGGTGGAGCACCCCGGCTGGGCCCTGGGGTCATCCCCACAACACACACACACACACACACACACACACACACACACACACTCCCTCTCTCTCCCTCTCTCTCTCTTTCTCCACTTGGGTGGTCCCTGCCACCGCACAGACCTTAGGTCTGTCTGCTGGTGGGGGCAGAGGACTCCAGGGGCCAGTAGGAAACAGGGAGAAGCCATGGGCTCCCGACATGCCAAGGGCCCGTCCCTCCTTGAGTTTCTAGGGGGCCGGTTCTGAGTTGCTGGGACTAAATGTTGAGGCTGCCAGCTTCTATCCACATTTGTCCAGACTTAGGCAAACCCAGACCCCATCCCAAGGGTGACTCTGGTCACCCCCTGGCCCCTGGTGCTTGCAGGGACCAGAGGGGCCTGCTTGTGGACCCTTGGGGGTCTGTCTTCCCCATCTGGGAAATAGGATTTTAAGTCAGCTTGCTGCTAGTTTGTTTTCAAGGTTGAAAGCTCAGCACCGTGCGGGTAGTAGGATCTTGGGGAAGGGCAGGCGTTCTTGTCAGTGTTGTTACTGAGGTGGCCTTTTCCTGGCACTCAGAAATGTCTGCTGGGAGGACCCCTTGGCCTAGGGTCTTCTCGGCCCTTGGGCAGGCAGGTTTGGCGACAAGGGCGATTGAGGACCCTCGGAGTGAGTATGAGGTGGGGGAGGGATGGGAAAGCGGCGGCCTGCTCCATGTCCATTATCTCCCACATGCACACCCTGGGCAGTCACACACCCATTAAGTGCTCTCTGGGAAAACCACCGAGATGAGAGCCACGCTCAGCAAGGCCGTGCCCCTGCAGCTTGCCTGACCCCTGGCTTGTAGAAGCTCACAGCCCATTTCTGGTGGGTGTGGGCTGGGGCTGCCCTCCAAGGGGGAGGGGACGGAGATGTCTGCATAGAAGGGACAAGTCAGCCCCGGGAGCTGGGGAAGTAAAGAAGGCGATGGAGATGAAAACACAGTATTTGTAGTCCATTTGCTTAGAGGGAGAGAAGGAGGTCAGACATGGAGGGATAGTGGGAGTGAGGGTGCAGAGAGGAAGATGGAAGCAGGGGCTGTGGGGCTGTGCCCCGGAGCCTGAGCTTGAGCCAGCTCAGAGCGCTTGCTGCTTACCTGGGACATGGTCCCTGCTGCCTGCAGAGCTGAGGGGCAACTCCGCTCTGTCTGAGTTCCAGAGATACTTCAACACCTACCTGCCTTCTCTGACCTCTGGCCAGCTCCACTGGCCTCCCCTGACCCCACACTGCTGGGTTTTGAGTCCTTAAGCCATGACCTGTCTTGAGCTGAGCTTGGTCCTCCCTGCAGTTGAGGGCCAAGGGGCCTGGAGAGGTGGGAACACCCCGGAGGCTACCCAGAGGGGTTCCAGGCACCAGCCCAGCCTGCCAGTCTGCTGCTGAGCTGGCCCAGGCACCTTGTGCCCAGACAGCAGGCAGCCCGCCCCCATGCACACAGAGCCCTCCGAGGTGACATGACTCACCTCACCAGTGAAGACAACTCCCCTTCCCCACTGCAGGGATGAGAGAAGCCTTCTGATGCTGCAACCCCCAGCCCCCAGGGGAATCATGGGCCAAGCCAAACCCCTTCCTTCCAAAGAGATGCAGCCATCAGCACCCTAGAGGGCATGGGGACTGTCTACTTGCATGGGCCAGACCCCCTGCCATGGGCCCCAGCCTTGGTGTCCTCCTCAAGCCTTGGGAGACCCTTCAGGACCTCCACATTCCAGGGAAAGGAGCTGTGCAGATATACAGCTTTGGGGTCCCAGGCCAGGGCTCCTTCTTGCCCGCATCTGCTCCCATAGCCTCCCTTAGGAGAGGACCCTAGCCCAGGGTCTCCAGCTTTTCCTCCATCCAGAGAAACCCCAGGTCCCCAGACCCAGTGATAGGCTCTCTTCCTCTGAAATATCTCCTAGAACCTCTGAGCCCTAACATAGGCCCATGGAGCACTGGGGTCGCTGTCCCCCCGATGCTCCACAACCCCCTGTCGGAAAGTGGGCTGTCCTGTCTCTGGAGATGGCCGGGTAGGAAGAGACCTGACAGTGTGCCAGCGGCTTCCTATGGGTTGTCATGTGAGACAGAAAAGCCAAGCTCAGAGAGAACTTGCCCCCGGGCATGGCCACCGGTGGCCCAGCTGGGATGTGAATGGCCCTCTACAAACCAGAGCCCTTTGGTTGGGCCTCCTGGGACCACAGTCCCAAGCAGAGAGGTTCAGGCAGCATAGGCCTGTGCAACAATGCTTTTTAAAATATTTATTTCTGACCCCCACCCTTCCACCCACCTTGGTAGGCCCCAGGGCTTAACCCTGTCTTGGTTTTCCCCAGAACAAAGCAGCTTCCAGTAGACATGCCTAAGCGGAGGCTTCCATCAGAGCAGGTGAAAGGGAACTCCATATCACCTTTTGTTACCCAAGGAGGGAGTGAGGGGAATGGATTTGCCCTTGAACAGGGAGTGAGGAGGTGGGGGGGGGCACGTGTGGGTAGGGCTGGGGCAGGTACACCTGAGACAGACACCCCACCGAGAATGTGGTCGCCATTTTAGTATGCCACACACACTTGCACTCACACACTCACAGGCCACTCCCATGTTTCCTCACCACCCTCTGAGGTTCCCTGTAAACCAGGAAGGTAGCATCTGAACAGAAGAGAAAAGAAACGGAAAGGGATAGAGAGATTAGTGGGAAGAAAATCCAGTTCTGGAGTTACCTTAGTTACCAGCTCTAATGACTTTCGGGGCGGCCTCGGCTACCTTCTTGTGCAGGCGGACCCTCCCTCCCGGACCCCTCCATCACCCCATTAATGAGACGGGGGCCCTTGTTTGTGTGAGTTCTGCAGCAGAAAGGGAAGAATTGAGGACTTTTCAATAAGAGAGAACTCCCTGGGTGGTTTTGAGTAGTTGCTTTCTGCAGGGCAGTGAGGGACTGGTCCTGTCCTCCACGCTCTGCCCTGCCTGCCTCCCTCCACTGCTCCGCCTGGAGCTGCCTGCTCCTGGGTCTCCAGATGGATGAGCTTGTTTCTCAGGAGCCCAATCCTTTTTTGTTCCTGCCTTTCCCTCTTGACACCCACAGCTTAGCAGAGGCCACAGGCAGCCTTCACATCTTAGGAAAGCAAGAGAATCCACAAGGTAATTCTAAAAAGGCTTAAACCCGGGAGTGGGACGCAGTGCAGAGCCCCTAGTTCCCATCTTGTGCTGGGAAACAAAGACCCGCGCCCTGCATCTGGGGCGCCAGGCCTGCCAGGCTCTGCCAAGCTCAGGGCTGCTGCTCTGGTGCCAGTGGAAAGGGCATGAATGGAGGAAAGGCTGGCTGAGAAGAGATGATGGTGGAAAAGGAGAGAAACAAGCAAATCTGTTTTATCAGACGCTGCATATCTTAGGAAAGCACGTTTCAGCTCTTTTGGCTTTTGGCAAGCAGGTCCTACTCTTTAATTTTCTAATAAAAAGGAATTATGTTTGCTGGAAAAGCAGTAACCAGCCTCATGTCAGTATCTCTTGTAGAGACCATATTCCTTTCTGGGGTGCCTACTGGCTCAGGGGTGGCAGTGGGCCCCTGTGGCCACAAGTGATGCTGTACAGGGGCCAAGGGCAGGGACGTTGGGGCATATAACAGATGCCAGGCAGTGCCATGTGGCTTTGCCCTGCCCACCCTGCCCTGGGCTTTACACCCCAGTCAAGCCTCAAACTATGGTTCCAGGCTTACCATCAAGCCTCTGAGACTCACAAATATAAATACTTAATATTTGTAGCATGAATAAATGAATGAACCTTATTGCTGAGGCCTGGGGTAGCTGAAAGGCTGCTCAGAGGGTTGGACCTTTGTTGAGTGAATGAGTGCTCCCCAGAACCTGAAGAGCCATTTGGGAGGACTTACCAGCCCCGCGCCTGCCCCCACCCCCAAGTCCCTGGGGCTGAATTCACTGGAAAATTGGCCAAAAATCATATCCTTAAAAAAACCCTTTTTTTAAAAGGACAAAACAAGTGTGCAAAGTCAGAAGTTTATGTCCCCATAGCTCCCCACCTGAGTCCCTGGAGTCACCGGCAGGGGCCCCATCCTTTAGCCCTTCTTCCTTACACTGGGAATTCTGGGCATTTCTGGTCCAGTATGAGGTTTTACTTCATGGGACCCTTCTACACACACTGTGTGCAACCCCGAGGGGCTCCTCAACCATCCCTCTGCCTGCTTTGCACCCTGAGGCACATGAGGCACTCTGTAAGTTCTGACTATGTAAGTGCCCTTTCTCTGCAGAGTGGACACGTGGACAGCTTTTTTGCTGTTACAAATACCTTCATTCCAGTCCAGCTTAAACAAGCCCATGTAGGCAGAACACTTAGCACAGGCAGGCACTTGATAAATGGTAGCCTTTGTGATTTGGAAGGTACCTGTACTCAGATCCATGCCTTGGACATTTGTGCTGGGCCCCAGGCCTAGGGAGGGGTGAGGAGGCCCCCAAGGAGCATCCAGGAGCCCGGCTGCCCCCACCCAGCAGCTCATCACGGCTCATCACAGCTTGTCCCTGCTGACACCCAGGCTAGTAGTCTGTGCCACAGGAAATGCCAGGGTGTGCCAGGCAGCAGATCCCACACACAGCATTCCCCCTGGGTCTGCCTCCTGACCCCAGTGTGCAGGCATCCCGCTGCCCCTGCTCCAGGTCCAGCTCCCAGGAGCCAGCCTCTGTGCCAGCAGATGTGAGAGTAGCCTGGGCTTATTTAGTAGACACTGGGGAGGAGACACACAGAAACGCCCAGCACACATCCCCGCCTGAATCGTAGGCCTGGGGGTGGCCTGAGAATCAGAACCGTAACAAGTCCTTCAGGTCCTGCCGACTCCGGCCAGGACTGGGGAGCATCACGAGGCACAGAGGGATCGGGGCCGGGGCCTAGTCCTCTCTGCAGCCCCCAGACTGGCAGTGGGTGAGCCAGGGGCTTGGGGTGGAGAGGGGAGACAGAAGTGGGAACGGGCAAGGGGACCATTGGGAGGTGGTGCTTTGCAAGATTCTGGTTTGGGTGGTGAGACCAGTCACTCTCGCATCCTGCACAGTTCCTGGCATTTGGTGGGTGCTTGAGAGACATTTACAGACGTGAGTGACCGTATGAATGGTGGCACTTGTGTATATGCTGACTTTGGAGTCCCTGTGGCCTGCCAGGATCTGCCCCACTTCCTCACTGACACCCAGCTTGGCTGGGACAGACCCAGTGGCCCTCTGGGGTAGCACGGGGTTTGGGTTCCCTGGGGTTCAGAGGCCAGCCCATCTGTCCTGGGTGACACTTCTCTGTGCTTAGGCTCCATTGGCTGCTGTAGAGTGGGTCGGACCGTCTGGCACACCCCTGGTGGCCATGAGGATTAGCAGGCAGGGAAGTAAGGCCCCTGCACAGAACAGGGTCCTTAGCAGGTCATTTCCCCAGGGGTTCTTGGTGTGGTTTTTGTTCAGAATTAGTTTTTAATTACAAAAGAAAATAAATGACAGTTGTAAATAGAAAAGAAAAAAATGATGGCAGTACATAAAGTAATAGGTCCAAGAACCTCTCCAGGCTTCCCCAGAGGTCATCACTTTTACTAGTTTAACGTGGGTCTTTGGGGTTTTTTTTTTTTTTTTTTTGGTGCATTTGCGCGGGCACAACAGGCCCAAATCTCTTGCGCTCTTTCTGTGTGTGGAACTCTGAGGATAGAGAGATGACGCAGACGCGGGCCCGTGCCTTTAGGGGCCGCCGTCGGAGCCCGGAGGAGCCTGGGAAGGGGGGAGCGCCGGGAAGGGGCTGACTGTGGGGGTAGGGTCGGTAGAGGAGTCAGGAAGGGCTTGGCAGTGGCCTAGGGTCTAAACTAGGCCTGCAGAGATGCATGCAGGTTTTCAAGTAGAGAAAAGGAGAGGGAAACATGGAAAAGCACTCGGGGAAAGGAAGGTGGCTTGGGATCCCTGCAGGATTGCCAGGGGCAGCCCGTCCGTGCGAAGCCATGCAGAGCGCGGGGCCGGGGCGCAGTGTGTGTTGGGAGGGCGGGCTCGGGGGAGGCGCCGGGCCCCGGATGCCCGGCCGGTGGCTTCTGCTTTATCCTGTAAGGAATGGGAGCCACCGGCGGCTTGTAAGCGGGCGAGGGACCTGGTCCGGCGTGTGTGTTTGACAACCGCCTCCCTCCGGCAGAGCCCGCGGGAGCGCCCGGGGTCGGTGAGTCCCCTGCGGCTGGCGCCGAGCAGCGCTCGCGGCCGGGACGTGGCCGGGGGCGGGGCTTGCTCGGCGCGGGGCGGGGGCTGTGCCGGCGGCGATTGGGCGCGGGCGGACGGGCGGGGCGGGGCCTGGGGCGCCTGCTGGACTGAGTGCGGGCTCGGCCTTCCCTGTGCCATGGTTCGGCCGCGCGCCCCTCCCCACCAGGCCCCCGGGCCCGCTCCCCGGGCAGGACGCCCTCCACCAGCTCCTGCCAGTCCTGCGCTGCACGCGGCGGCGGGCGGAGGCCTTTGTGCTTCCCAAGTCCTCCAGGGACGCGGGTGCCGACCGAAGCGGCAGATGCCCGCTGGTGCCGCTGCCCCCACCCGCCGCCCTCTGACGCTCAGCTGCTCCCCAGAATGAAAGACCTTGCCACAAAGGGAGGGAGAGGACGCGCATCCGCGACGCAGCCCATCTGGGAGCCGACGTTATTTTCCTGATTCAAGGAAACATCTGTTCATGCCTCTCCTTTCGGAGGGACGACGGAGCCGCAGGGCTGTCCCTGGCGCAGGGCAAGAGGGTGGAGAACCTGAACCGAGCCCAGGGCCCGTCTTAATGGGGTTTTCAACGAGCCACCGCCTTTCCCTGCCCGGTTTCCACCCACCTGAAGCTGCCCCATGGGCCTGCCTGCCTCTCCCCCTCTGTGGGCATCTTGGTCGTGTGCTCGTGCCAGCCCCTAAGATGCCTGGGGCTGTCACTGCCTTCCGGCAAGTGCAGGGGCTCCGGCAAGTACACCCCCCAGAGTGCCATATGTATAGGGGACCCCTCCATTACTTCTCACATACACCAGCCAGGTTTTTGAAAGACATAGCCGCCAAGCAAACTGCATTTATTACATAATGATTAATTCATTGCCCCTATTTCGTATTAATCAAAGACATCCATAACTGCCTATCTGAGCTTTGGGGGGCCGGGGGAAGATAGCCATCAGGGTGTCGAGCTCAGCCTTCTGGCCCAGAGCAGTGGGACTGTTGAATCTGTGTCACTGTGGCCTCATTTGGGTAAATGCACAGTACCCCTGAGGTTTCTAGAAGAAATAGCCAGCAGACCCCCTCACATAGCCTCCCCAGCCCCTGGGCACCTGGGATGTTTTATCACCCCCTCTCCAGCCAGCCCTGAGCTCAGGCCGGCTGCTTTACTTGGCCACTGACTGACTAGCGACTTGGCGAGGAGAGAGACGGAGTGGATCTGTCCCCATCCCTGGAAACTGCCATTAGTGCCAGGGGCAGCCCAGGGAAGAGTCCTGGGCTGAGGTCAGGACTGCTCTGGGCAGAGCTGGAGTGCGACTGACAGAGGACCGTCCTGCTGAGATTGTCCTGAGCACAGTCTGACAATCCTGGAGTTCTGGGGCATTTGAGATGCTCTTTCTCTTGCCTCGCAGGGGCAAGACAGTCTTGTGTTTTCAGTCCTTGGGACACGTGAGGAGGCTGAGGTTGGGCCCTTGCCATTCACCCCTTCTTTATTCATTCACCAACACTGCCTGTGTGGCCTGGCACCCACCAGGAATGTCCCTTCTCTCAAAGTGTTCACAGTCTAGTGGGGATTGGGCAGATGCCCAAACAAGTCGTCGCTGTCCTTTGTGGTATCATGCTAGGGGTTGCCCAGGGAGCTAGGGACCAACGAGAGGACATCTAACCCAGACGGGGTGGTGGTGGGGACCGGGGGTGGTCAGGAAAGGCTTCCTGGAGGAGGTGCTGTAGCAAGAAGCTTGGTTGGTTTCTTGTTTCTTGTGGGTTTTTTTGGTCTGTTTTTTAAATAACTACTTCAAGCCACATGCCATTAGTTGGCGTTGGCGTTTCACGTACATTATCGTGTTTAGTTTGCACCAACGACCCTGTGAGGTAGGAAATAGCTCCACATGTTCTCGATGAATAGTAAGCTGAGGATCAGAAGGATGGTTGCTTGGCCAACTCATTCATCCAGGATTAGAACTTCAAGTGGTTCTTAAAAGATGACAGAAAAGATGTAAGGGGATGGGAGGTGAGCCTGGTGCACCTGGCAGAAGAAACTTTAAAATGCAAAAGCATGGCAGTGGTGGCAGCTGCAGTGTGGAGGTCTGAGCCTGGGGATCTTGTCCTTAGGGGGTTATTGAGAAGGTAGAGGTGGGCTTAGGTCATGCAGAGTTTTGAATGCTGGCAACAGAGAACTAGGGAGCCACTGCAGGTATGTGAGGGCATTATGTGATTCCACTACACGTTGCTGAGAACGAGTTCCTAGGCAAACCTCCCCTGCCTGCAGCCCACTTGCCTGGGCCCTTTTAGGTACCAAGTAGCAGGCACACCTCTAGATCTGGTGCCCTTTTTCCTGCTCCTGACCTCGGGACAGCAGCTAGACCCGCATCAAACATCAGGGAAATACCCAACACATCAGCTCCTGGGGATCTCCCGACTTCCACCTAAATCCTGCAATGCCCATCTCAACTGTCTCTGTCCAGCGAAAGGCTGAATAGCGGCCAGCATCTGCCCGTCAGCAGAGTTCCCACTCTTAGCACCAGCTAGCTGAGCTGCCTTCAGGGACAGTCCTGCCTGCCTTCCCAGAGAGCCAGCACTTCCGCTGCCTAATAGCTCTCACGGCTGGAGACAGAGAGGATCCTTGATATTTAGTCTGCGTGGCAGGAGCCTTAAAAGCAGCAGTTTTCCCTTGCCGCTCCTGCCTCCTGAGGCCCAGAGACCCTCTTAATCCCCTCCAGAGCCAACATGCTCCCCCTACCCCACCTCACAGGCATCAGGCTGACCTTTCTGTCCATTCTTGGTAATACTCGGAATGCACAAGCATCCGGGAGCACTTCACATATGGTAATCTCTGAGGTCCAGAGATTAATGGTGCCTCCATTTTAAAGATGAGAAAATTGAGGCTCAGAAAGGGGATGTGATGAAGACAGACCATTTTGGCCTCATCATTCCTCCTCTCGGTTCCAGGAAGTGGAACAGGACCTTTCCCACTGGTCTCTCTGTCCGGAGCGGTTTCCTCCCTTCTGTCTTTAGGTCCCATCTCAGGGAAGCCTTCCTGCCACCGCACCCACCCTTAGTATTTACTAAGGATGGCCTTTCTCGACCACACTAAGTCCCCCAGGGCAGAACTCATCCCCTCTGTGTCCCTAGCCCCTGGCAAGGGGCATATAGAGCCCATGGGCCTTCATAAATATTTATTGACGGGTAAGTGAATCCCTGTGCTAGTTGGGTAAGGCTAGTTGGTAACACAAACCCTGATGTTTCTAAAAGTCTATTCTTTATGAGTGAGGGAAGCAAGAGTTTCTGGTTGGTGGACAGTTTGCCCCCCTGTGACCTGGGCATGGTCCTCTGTCAGGAAGTGATGCACCACTTCCACTCATATTCCATTTGCTAGAACTCAGTCATGTGACCTGCCCAACTGCAAGGGAGGCTGGGAATCCAACTGTGGCTCCAAGGAGAGGACACGTTTTGTTGACTCAAAGCCTCCTATCCAGGTTACTATATTGGTCTACTGTAATATAGAGCCACCCTTTACTGAGTCCTTTCCATTGGTTCTCAGCAATTTTCTCACATTGGCCCAGTTATTTTTCACACCTCTGCAAAGTGGGTGTTTCTACTAATCCTGTTTACAAATGAGGAGGCTGAGGGGCAAATGGCCTGGTAAGGGGCAGAGCTGACTTGACAACCCATGTTGTCAAGAACTCCTTGTCTACCTGTTCAAAGTACTTGCTAGAAATATACCATGGTGTCCAGGTGAGACTCTCACCCCGTGTCTCTACACACCTAACACCATGGGTGTGTTTAAGTAGGCCAGAAGAAATGAACCGCATGCAAGCTGAGCCTCAGTTGCTGGCTTCCTTTTTCCTGGTCTTCATAAGGAGTACAGCTCTCTGAGGACTCAGCACTCTCCATCCGTTCAGCTGTCCAGTTTTGGAGCACTTCTGTGCCTTTCGGCCCAGCAGCTTTCCCTGTGCCAGGGGATACCTGTGGGTGGTGGGTTAGGACAGGACTCACCCTCCCACACAGCGGAAGGCACTAACCATCGGCCATCATCGACTCTGGGCTTTGTTTTCCCAGCTCTTATAATTGGCAGCCACTCTCCTGCTGGACCTTCTGCCGCTTAGAAGCTGCCCCCTGCCTCTCACCTCATGCAGAGGAAGTATGAATGCCCCTGGTGGGAGAGCTGCAGGGAGATGTAGTATGGGGGACATCTGTATGGAGGGCAGCTCAGGTGAGTGGCATTTCACAAGCCAGATACCCAGGCTTCCTGCAGGAGTGACATTTCATTGGCTCTTAAGGCCTAAGGCAGGAGTTTGTCAGATTGAAATGCGAGCACATACCAGGCAGAGGGGCAGAGGAGACAGCTTGTGCAAAGGCTGAGAGAGCCTGGCTTCTTGGGTCCTGTCTCTGCCTTCTTCCCCAGAGCCAGGTTTGTCGCCAAACCAGTGACCCAGGTCCTTACAGTCTGTGATGAAGAGGGAGTGTCCCTGTGGCCAGGGGAGGAGGCTTGGGAAGAGAAGAGGAGGAAAAGGCAGCACAACAGGAAGGTTAGGGGAAGGAGCAGCTGATGAGGCCCCTCCCAGGCCTCTCCTTCCCCCTTGTTCACTCAGTCATGGACACGGTGGCTTCCCTGTTCTCCCTCAAGCACCCTGATGCATCAGGGCCTTTGCACCGGCTCTTTGCTCGGATTCCAGCCTCCTTCCGCAGATAGCCACATGACTAATTCCCTCTCCCCTTAGTCCTCCCTCAAGTGTTCCCTTCTCCATGAGGCCTTCCTGATCAACCTGTTTAGAACTGCAAACATCTCACATCCCCCCACTCTCCTTACACCAGTCTGTCTTCTCCAGAGCACTTAGTCACATTCTAACGTCCTGTACAATTTACTGCGTTTTTGCTTATTGGCTGCCTCCCTTCCGCACCCTCTCTTCCACCCCCCACATCCCCCGGTATAAGCCACCTCAGGGCAGGGTTTTTTCTTTTTGTCTTGTTCAGTGGTGGATCTCTGTCTGCTGAACACATAGTGGGCGCTCAATAAATGTCGATATCAATGAGCAAGTTCAGCCCTGGGCAAAATGTGACTCCATTTCACAGACGAAAGAGCGGAGGCCCAGGGTCTCGCAGCCACGCGGTGGGGTGCAGCCCTGCACACCAAGGGAGGCATACCGATTGGTCCCCAGCAACCTGCTTCCCCTGTCCGGGGGCCAGCCACTGACCCCGCCGGACGGTGCGAGGGCGCATGTAGCCATGGTTACAGCGCCGGAGAGAGAGCATTTCCTGCCTTTTGTGTTCACAGGCCCCAGCCCCCAACTCGGCCGCCGCCCCTGATTAGCCGTCACGCAGAGGAGGGGACCCGCCCGCTCAGGAAGTGGGCGTGGCCAAGCCCTGGGAGCGGGGCGCCGGCGAGAGGCGCTCGCCCCCGTGGCGCGCGCGGCCGGTGAGCGGGCGCGCGGCTGGGGAGAGGCGGGGCTTCCGGAGCCGCCGTCGCCGGGGAGAGTGCTTATGGTTGGGTGCGCGCTGACCGCTTCGCCCAGCCAGCGGCTCCTCGCGCCCCGGAGCGAGGGGGAGAAGCCTGACTGGGCCGGCGCCCTCTAATCCTCATGCCAGCACTTGGTGGTCAACCCCTGCCGACCCGTCCCCCGGGGCCGACCACCCTACTCACCATGCTGGCTTCTGCCCCTTCCCACCACGGGGCCTTTGCACATCATTGTGTGTTCCCGGACATTCTAATTCTCTTTTCCGGGCTGATTCCTCAGCCTTCCTCAGGAAGCTTTCCACGTAGAGCACTTTCCTTGCTCTGCTGATCAGCCCTTTTCACCCTTGCAATTGTACCTTTATCTGTGGGCCCTCCTCCCGTGCCAGACCGAGTGTGGTCAGGGTGGGGTCCTGCCTGTGTCCTGGCACACAGTAGGGGCTCAATTTATATTGCTGAATGAATCCATTCATCTGGATGCCTGAAGGCCTCCTTGGCAGGTCCAGTGCTGGCCGCTGAGACTTGGGAAAAAGGGAGACAGATGCCTCTTCACTCTCAGACACAGAAGAGATTGTGTCCAAGGCCAGGCCATGGGATGAGTGTCTGGCCTGAACCTCAGGCCAGAGGAGCCTGGCTTGGTGTGTGCCCTTGGTGAATGGCCCACTGTGCTGGCCAGATGGGGAGTGCTGGCGCTGGCCCTGCTACAGGGCACAGGCATGATACAGAAATGGGCTGGTGCTGCTAGCACAGCATGGTTTGGGGCCAGAGCCCCTGGGAGGCCCAGCCACCTGGCTCCTGCCTTGCACTCAGTGTGCCTTTTCCTGGCTTGGTTGGGATGGGGACACAAAACCCCACAGGTCCTGCCCCCTACAGTACTCCTGCAACAAAAGGGAGCTAAAGTCTTGAAATAGGTTACACGGTTATACACGGGTATCCTTTTTGGGGTTTTGATGGCTTTGGGGCAATACATTGTTCCCCACCAATGCCAAAAGGAAAAATACAAAGTACAGCAAAGCCAGTAACAATGTAGTATTAAATCAGCTTCGGGAGCTTTGGCAGGTTCTATAAACCACCCCAGAGTTTGTACTGGGGCAAATTCCTGGTCTTAGGCCATCCCCAAATCACAGCTCTCAAGGAATGGGGCCCAGGAATCTGCCCCTTTTCAAGCCTGTGTTATTTTGATGCTCAGAATCTTAAGTAGAGTTTTTGGGAAATGGAATGACAAACGTTTGCATCCCTGAACACATTTGAACCTCTTCCCAGGCTCTGGCAAGACCCACTACCACTCTCTCCATCCCACACTGTGGGTCCGGATTCAAGTCTAGGCTACGAGGACTCTGTATCCCTTTCAGGAAACACACATACACACAAACTTTGCATTTGATTTTAGAAAACCACGCAGAATGGTCTGAAAGTCAGGGGAGACCTGTTTGGGGAAAGATCTTATGCTGACACTTACCTGAACCCAGGGCCAAAACATACAGTTGTGTAGGTTGTACACTGCATAGGAGCTCCTGGCAGAAATCCAGCCTGCATGTCTCTGGCCAAGCTTTGCAGCCTAGCACCTGGGTTGTCTTTCCCTATTTTGTACAAAGGCATTACATGGCATGCCCCCAGTCCCTGTGTTCACTTACCCTCGTGCCTCCCATGGTGACTCAAGTTAGCAGCACTAATGAAGTTACAGAAATTATGTGCATTATTGCTCATAACGCGCTAGCTCACCTTCCATGAACTCCATTATTAAAGCCATAACAAATGACCCGGGAGCCCTCACCTGATAATATTTTGTTCCTGGTGCCCCCAGAGTCCTGGGCTTTTATTGGGGAGTGGTTGAGTGGCTGCCCACAGGCCTTGCTTGGGATAAGAAATGGTCAAGGCAGCTGGGCCTCTTAGCAGAGAGCATAGAGAAGAGTCTGGAGGGGAGCACCTGCTGTGTAAATCTCCAATCAATGTGAAGGATTCATTGAGCCCATATTATATATCAAGTTAACTGAGGCTCTGAGAGGACTTGTAATTTGGAGTGGAGAAAGTCCTCCTGTCTGGGACACTTGGTGAGCAGAAGCTTTGGAGGAGGACAGGGAGGAGGCCAAGGATGGGAGAGGAAGTAGCCAAATCTGTACCCCACAACACCTCACACCGAGCAGCTGGCTGGCCTATGTGACATGACCTCCTGGAAGCTTTCCCTGACCTTTGGGCTGGTTGGGAGCCTCCTCTGGGCGCACATAGCTTGGACTTTTCCTCCCACGGTGTTGCCACCCTGGTTTGGTGGGCCTGTTCACACTGTCTCCCCAGAAGCCTAGCAGCACCCTAGCACTGGACTATGAGCCCTAGACACAGGGCCTGGTACACTATCAGTGTGAAACACAGCTTTCTTGAGTGACCAGCTTTGCCCTAGGACAGCATACAGGTGAAGGCCTGGCCAGCCAGGTGGGAGGCCTGGGGCTGGACAGAGAGGCCAAGGGAGCACTGGGTACACTAGAGCCAACTCAAAGGGTGAACTGGCATTTCCGTTTGCCAGGGCCCCAGTGGGTGCCTGCCCTCACTGACCTCCCACCCCAGCTCAGCCTGCGGAAAGGCAGCAGCGTTCACACACTGAAGCTCTGGGAGGCCAGCGGCTGGCTGCCAGGTGCTGGGGCAGAGTTCTCCATGCTGAGGTCTCTCCTTACTGTAGACCCCCAGACCTTCAAAGGAGCTGTGTCCTTCCCTCCTACAGGCTAGACACAGCCTCCTCAGGGACCTCTGCTCTCTGGGGACTGAGGACCCTGAAAACGTTGGGGGGGTCCATGATCCCTTAAAGGTAGCACTCTCAGTTACCATCCTTAGAGCTTTGGGAGCTTTGGCAGGTTTTATAAACCATCCTGGAGTTTGTAGGAGGGACAAATTCCTGCGCTTAGGCTACCTCCTTCCCAGGCAGCACTTAGTCCCATCATCAGGGTTCCCACCAACAGGGGTGCTTCCCTGAGCTAGGAAACCTGGCTCCCCCAGGCCCCTCCTAACCTTTTTGTCCCTCCTTAGCATGCTGTCCCAGCTCCTTCCCTCAGGTTTGACTGAGTCACACTGTAGCCCTGAATCATGCTGGGCTCCTAACCTGGCACCCAGCTGAGCCGCTCCACACCCTCTCATGCAGAAAATAGTCAGTGTGTCTCCTGGGGTGCCACCAGGTGGGGACCATGTCTAATTCCTAGTGTCCCCAGCATGTCCCCTCAGGGCCTGGCTCAGAGAGGGCCTTAGAGAGTATTTGCTGCACAAATGAGTGGGCGAGTGAAGGAAAGATACCTGTAGTTCCTGTCTGGCCTGTAGGGCAATTCCGGGAGGAACATGAAATAGGGGTGGGGTGGGGTCTGGCAAGGCAGTGCTTCTCTCCCAGGCGGGCAGGAAGCCTTGCCCCCCAGGAGAGGCCTCCGCCTTGATGCACGGTGTCCAGCAGCCCTGTCAGCACAGGCAGGGGGCTCTCCAGGCCCAAAGGGGGCAGGTGGCTGTGTCTCCCCTGGAGCAGCCTTCAATGTCCCCATGAGTCCCGGGACTTGGGAGGGCCAGGAGGGCCAGGTCAGCCTCCATGTGGGGTGGGGCCTGCAGGTGGATCTGTGTGTCCTGGCTTCCCTTGGGACAGGAACTCCAGGGTCCCTGGCCAAGGGTGCTCTGGAGCCTGGGGCTTGGGCCTGGTGTAGTGGTGCCTGAGGATGCCTGGACACAGCCTGGGTGAGTGAGTGAGAGGATAAACAAGTGGACAAGTGGTGTAGGGGACAGGGTGGACGGGTGGCAGGGTGCGGTGGGGGGGTGATTCCATGCCTGTACCCATGCTCTTCCACCCCCTGGCTGATCCGTGTGACCGTAGGCCAGTCCTGGCTCAAGGGAGGGCTGGGGAGGGCTCGGTGTATGCACGGGGCCGGGTTCACTCATTCCCTTATCCATTCACTTGTTGAACACTTACTGTGGGCCAGACTTTCCTAGATACTGAGAACACTGCTGCGGTGAAGACAGACAAAAATCCTGTTTGTGAAGCTAGTACTTGAGTTGGGGGTCCTGAATAAAGCAGATCAGCCACTCAGTGTTGAAGCAGGGAGATGGGATGGGGGCCAGGAGGGGCTCTGCTGAGATGCTGTTCCCCCCAGGCCTCAGTGTTTTCGTCTGTTAAATGGGGGTAATGGGCTCACCCGAGGAGAATGGTGTTCCAGTCATATCTCTTGTGATCATTAACAGCATGCCCACAGCCACTCTGAGTTTATGGGCCTGCGAGTGCAGCCCTGCAGGGTCGGCGGCAGGGCTGCTCCTTCTGCCGCCCCAAGGCTGCTTGTGGGTCTGTGCCAGGCGGGCACTGTGGGCCTGGGTGAGCTTTGCCTTATCCGTGGGGGCGGAGATCAAGGCCTGGGGAGGGGCGGGGCTTCCCACATGTGTGGGGCCCGGGGGGTGAGGGCTCCTGGGTGTGTCAGGGCCCCAGGAGTGAGGCAGGACGAGCCCAGACACATCCCCATTTGTAAATGGGAAACAATATGGCTTTTGGGGAAAGCCATCTGGGTGTTGGGGTGCCCAGCCCAGGGCCTGTTCTCTCTGGCCTAAAGACAACCACAATCTTGGGGATCCAGAGAGGAGAGGGCCTGTGTGGCTGCTTTCCTAGCCTGGAGTGAGAGGCCACGGAGGATTCAAGAAAGCCGGAGAGAATTTCAAATGAAAAGACCCGTGTGCATGAAGGTCTGCAGGGCAGCAGGGCTGGGAAAAGGTGCCTCCAAAGGGAGGCACCCTCTCTCCACCAGCTCAATTCTGAGTCACCTCAGCAGGGGAGTAGCCTGGCTTGCAGGGTGGGAGGTGGTCGGTGCCCTGAGGTGTGTCCATGTGCTGTGTGGCCTGGCGTGTGTATGGGGGACCGACCCAGTGGCCCTAGTGTGGCCTGGCCGCAGAGGCAGTGCTTTTCCCCTGGCCCACCTGTCCAGGACAGCCCCATGTCCTTGTCCCCACTTTTCCTCCCTCCGGCCCCTTGGGCTCTGAGGCTTTCTCAGGGGTGCTAAGGGCCCAGCGAATAGCCCTGCTTCCTGCCCAGCCATGGGGCCTGCTGTCCGGCGGAGGACTTTTTCCCAACTGAACAACAGCCGTCGCTTGCAGCTAAGCAGAAGGGAAGTTGGGACTTGCATTTTGCCTCTGTAGGGCCTGTAATCAGCCCCACGCAGCTCCCACCAAGGGCGCCCATCAGTGCCGCTTCCGGGAGACTGCTTGAGATATACACCTGCTCTCGCTAAAAGGAGAAGCTGTAATCCATCAAAACAACCTCAGGCGTGGGGCGGGAGGGGCTGAGACTTAGTTTCCTCCCATAGATGGGGCAGCACTGGGCACCTGAAGTCCAGCATTCTGTATCATGTGGGATGCCCCTCCCTTTGCGCCTCAGTTTCCCCATCTGTTAAAGGTAGCAGGGGACGAGCCCCCAGCTCATGCCTTCAGGCGTCCTCCCTCACCCCCACCCTCATCTCTCTTTTTCCAGAGACATTATAAATCAAACGGCTTAGAACGTAAGGCATCAGAAATTCTGAAACCTTCATCTATTATTAACGCTGACAGTAAATTCCCCCTCTGAGCGTTTTACATAGCAACTGTTACCAGGACTCGCTGGTGGAGCTGCTGCTCCAGCCCACCGCATCCCACAGCTCCAGGCAGGATGGCGGCAGTCACCGAGCCTGGACCCAGCCGGGCTGCCACCTGGGCACCTGCCAGGCTCTCCACCGGGGGTGGGGGCAGAGGGAGCCCTTCGCAGGGGAAATGGTTGGTTTCCTGCTGTAAAGGGTTCTGGGCTGCTCTTGGTGAGCTCTGCCCAAGACACCTGGTGAACCTTACCTCCTGACCAGGTGGAGAGAAGGGGCGCTGGGGCCCTTGGGAGGCAGTGCCCAGAGTTGGGGATGGGATCTGGGAGCCTGCCTTCTTTGATGCCCCGGTGAGAGGAGCTCAGTGAGATGGAGGACGGGAAAAGGCTTCTTAAACTGTAAAGGGCTGTGCAGATGTTGTTTACCGACTCACCCACCTGTCAGCTACATGTTCCTGAGTGCCTGTTTGTCTGCAGGCGGTATCTGGGCACCAGGGATTTAAAACAAAGACAAAAGGCCCAGTCCCTGTCGTGTCTGGTTTGGTAGGAGACAGAGACGTCAACCCCTGATTGCGTTGAATGCAATAATCGGTGCATGTGTGAGGAGCAGACTCAGGACACAGAGGCGTGATTAACGAGGCCTGGGGGTGGGCGAGAGATCAGGAAGGGCTCTTCACAGGGGCCAGCACCTGGCAGGGTTTTGAATAATGAATAGGGGTGGGTTCTGGACAGAGGGACTAGCCTGTGCAAAGGCCCAGGGGCGTGAAGCAGCCCCTGGCTGACCTGTTCTGGTAGGGGAGGGGTCTGGAGGAGGGAGCAGGGGTCCAAGGGTACAAGACCTTGGATGCAAAGCTAGGGGTGGGGGTATTTCTAGGCACTGAGGAGCCATGGAAGGTTTTAAACTGGGGAGGAACAAAGTTGGATTTAGGTTTGCAGAAGAGCTATAGAGTTGTCTGGTTCCAGTGTTAGGGTCCTGGGGCAGGGGGCAGCTAACACCTACAGGTGTGGTTGTTACCACTCTCATTGGCCAGGAGAGGTGAGACCGCTTGCCTGGGCAGGAGGCAGGGAAGATGGCATTCTCTGCAAGCTGTCAACACACACTTGCTGGGGGGCCAGGCCCGTACATGCAGCACGAGCAGGGGTGAGGCCTCTGCTTTCCTGGCAGGCAAGGGCCCGGGTGAGGGTCTGGGCAGCTGCCTGGAGAAGCAGAGGCTCCGGGGCAGGGAGCCCGTGGGCCCTTCCCATGAGGACTCACTGTTCTTGCTCTTTGCTGCTCCAGAAAGCAGGACACAAACCGGGCGCAGATTTCAGCCCAGCCAAGTGGAGGCGTTGATTGGCAGACATTTTCCCTCTAGTGACAAATAATATATGTTCACTGTGGAAAATTCAGCAAATAGACAGGAGTCCCAAGAAAATAAGGTTCCCCTGGGATCTTACCACCTACCGATGGCATGTAACATTTTGGGCCTGGTTTCTCCAGAACCAGGCACGGTTATATATATATTTAAAACAAACATATTCTTTCTGCATCACTTTGGTGACCTGCTTTTCTCACTTAGGGATTGGGAATAGTTTCCCATGCCCACACACATCCCGGCATGA
The DNA here is from genome assembly GCA_032199065.1 of Smutsia gigantea. Classification (NCBI taxonomy): domain Eukaryota; kingdom Metazoa; phylum Chordata; class Mammalia; order Pholidota; family Manidae; genus Smutsia; species Smutsia gigantea. The sequence continues at coordinate 4,647 of JAVSCE010005936.1, read as the reverse complement.
AGTCTGCCCAGAGCTGAGCTACCCGGAAGAGATACAGCAGACCTGGAATGACCAGTGCTTGTCTCGGGGCCAGGACTGTCCTGCCACTGCACGCAGCACCCAGCACAAAGCTGGCACCCAGCAGGTGCTGAGTGCAGTCGTGGAGGGAAGCAGGCACTGCATCCCAGAGGGTGAGTGAACAGAAGTTGGAAAACCCGCAGAGATGCTATGATTTGGATCTGTGTGAGTCTTAGGGTGAGATCTGTGATTACTTAGGACTCTGGGTGTTGGGGGTAGAGGAAGTAGGATGATCAGCGAGGGCTTCCTGGAAGAGGTGGGCTGTGAACCATTAAAGAAGGAAAGTAAATGCATAACTGTCCATTCACTCATCTAATAAACATCTGCTAAGGGCTCCCTCCTGGTCAAAGCCCTGTGTGGGAAGATTTGGAGACCCAGATGGGTTCTGCCCCCAACAGTGCCAACAGGCTCCAGGGAGAGACAGACAAACGGGTGTGTGCTCAGTGCCTCGGTGGTGGAAAGGTAGACAGTAGGTGCCCAGTGATCCTGACGAAAGCCTTGGGCTCCAGAGATCCAGAGTGGAGTTGGCATCAGGCCAAAATCATTCAGACTGTATCTAAGAGTTTGGAGCTCCTGGATGCTGGGGCACCCCAGTGCCCACTCCCAGAATCCCACACCAAGGTGGACCCCTAGCCCCCAACCAGAAGCCACATAGCTTCTTGGAGCCAGAGTTGGAATCCAGCTGTGCTGCCCGGGGGATATCCCCTCACCTCTCTGAGCCTTGGTTTCCTCAGCTGCCAAAGGGCAGCACAGCCTGCTGTGCCTACCCCGCATGGCCCCAGCTGGCGAAGGCCAGGCTGAGAAAGGCTCCATGGAGAAGCTCCCCTCACAGAATTAGGGGATTGACTTACGGGCAGAGCAGTTTGGCAACAAGGTGTGGCTGCAGATGAATGGGCAATGGGGGAGCTCGAAGGGAACCCCAACAGACAACCCCTCTCACTGGAGCTCCTGGAGCCTCCCAGCACTGCATGCTTGAATGGTAACATCTCATCGCAGTTGAAGGGCATATGTTTTGGAATCAAACCTGGGTCCAAGTCCCAGCTCCTCCACTTCCTGGCTGTGTGCCCTTGAGCTAGTTCTTTGCTCTCTCTGTGCTCAGCATCCTCACCTCTACATTAAGAATAATAACAACACCCATGTTGTCTTGAGGGTTGAAAGAAGGGACCCATATGTGAACGGCCTCTGCAGTCGGCCTGGTGCATAGTAAGCAAACAAAAGCTGCTGTTGATTTGCTAGTGCCAGGGAATGGGTGGCAGATACCTCACCGTCTTACAGGTTCCTGGCACATGTCCAGTTGCCAGCTTTGGCCTCTGGAATCACATGGCACCCACCCACATCATCGGCTTTCTCTGAGCACCTACTATATGCTGGAGGCACTGTGATGGAACCAGGAGCTGCAGATCATCACGGGCCAAGTGACTGATTCCACATGGACAGTGGCAGGGGACAGGGCGGGAAGCCAGAAAGGTGTCTTCTGAGTTGAGAAGAGGTGACCCTGAGCTGAAGTCAAAAGGCCTACTAGCATTTTGCCGGGCGAACAAGGAGTGGGAGGTGCATCCCAGAATGGTGACTGGCATGTGTGAATGTTGGGCAGCACAAAAGAGCTTGTAGGCGCAGGCAGCTCTTCGTGGGTTAGTGTTCCTGGACCATGAGGTTTGGTGGGTGGGGAAGGGGTCACCCGTGAATGCCAGGCCAAGGAGGTACAGATATTGTCTCATGGGTGATGGGGGCTGAGAGGCGCCTGAGCAGGGGGAATGCTTGGTGAGAGGAAGATGGTGGAGCCTGAGGAGCAAGGAGGGGCAGAACAGGTAGAAGAGCTCTGGAGGTGAGCCAGCAGGTGCACAGGGAGGGAGGGAGGGCTCCCAGCACCCAGGGCCTGTGGCCTGAACCGGGAATGGCTGAGGGTGAGGACAGCCTGGAACCTGGAATCAGCCATAGGCCTCACAGCTGGCCCTGGGCCTGCACCTGCCTGGCTCAGGACTGAGGGTGCCAGCACGCACCATCCATTCAGCAAGCATGTGCCCCGAGAAGATAGACAGGACCCTGCCCTCATGGAACTTACCATCCTTGGGGCAGACAAGAAGCATATCACCAAGTATACCAAGGAGGTGATTTCAGAGAATGGTAAGATCTGGGCACTGGGGGAGCTCCCTTAGGTGGGTGGTTAGGGAGGGCCTCTCAGAGGTAGCTTTCAGGCAACAAGAAAATCCAGGAGAAGCTGAAAGCTTTTCACCTAAGATCAGAACAAGACAGAGATGCCCACTCTCCCCACTGTTATTCAGCACAGTACTGGAGGTCCTAGCCACGGCAATCAGACAAAACAAAGAAATACAAGGCATCCAGATTGGTAAAGAAGAAGTCAAACTGTCACTATTTGCAGATGACATGATATTGTACATAAAAAACCCTAAAGACTCCACTCCAAAACTACTACAACTAATATCTGAATTTAGCAAAGTTGCAGGATACAAAATTAATACATAGAAATCTGTTGCTTTCCTATACATAAATGGTGAGCTAACAGAAAGAGAAATCAGGAAAACAATTTCATTCACAATTGCATCAAAAAGAATAAAATACTTAGGAATAAACCTAACCAAGGAAGTGAAAGACCTATACCTTGAAAACTACAAGACACTCCTAAGAGAAATTAAAGAGGACACTAACAAATGGAAATTCATCCCATGCTCTTGGCTAGGAATAATAAATATTGTCAAAATGGCTATACTACCTAAAGCAATCTACAGATTCAATGCAATCCCTATCAAACTACCAACAGCTTTCTTCAATGAACTGGAACAAATAATTCTAAAATTCATATGGAACCACAAAAGACCCGAATAGCCAAAGCAATCCTGAGAAGGAGGAATAAAACAGGGGGAATTACGCTCCCTGACTTCAAGCTCTACTACAAAGTCACAGTAATCAAGACAATTTGGTACTGGCACAAGAACGGACCCATACACCAGTGGAATAGAATAGAGAGTCCAGATATTAACCCATATACAGTCAATTAATATACAATAAAGGAGCCATAGATATACAATGGGGAAATGACAGCCTCTTCATCAGCTCCTGTTGGCAAAACTGGACAGCTACATGTAAGAGAATGAAACTGGATTACTGTCCAACCCCATACACAAAAGTAAACTCAAAATGGATCAAAGACCTGAATGTAAGTCATGAAACCATAAAACTCTTAGAAAAAAATATAGGCAAAAATCCCTTGGACATAAACATGAGCAACTTCTTCATGAACATATCTCCCCGGGCAAGGAAAACAAAAGCAAAAATGAACAAATTGGACTATATCAAGCTGAAAAGCTTCTGTACAGCAAAGGACACCATCAGTAGAACAAAAAGACATCCTACAGTATGGGAGAATATATTCATAAATGACATATCCGATAAGGGATTGACATCCAAAATATATAAAGAGCTCATGCACCTCAACAAACAAAGCAAATAATCCAATTAAAAAATGGGCAGAGGATATGAATAGACACTTCTCCAAAGAAGAAATTCAGATGGCCAACAGGCACATGAAAAGATGCTCCACATCACTAATCATCAGAGAAATGCAAATTAAAACCACAATGAGATATCACCTCACACCAGTAAGGGTGGCCACCATCCAAAACACAAACAACAAATGTTGGCGAGGATGTGGAGAAAAGCAACCCTCCTACACTACTGGTAGGAATGCAAATTAGTTCAACCATTGTGGAAAGCAGTATGGAGGTACCTCAAAAAACTCAAAATAGAAATACCATTTGACCCAGGAATTCCACTCCTAGGAATTTACCCTAAGAATATAGCAGCCCAGTTTGAAAAAGACAGATGCACCCCTATGTTTATCGCAGCACTATTTACAATAGCCAAGAAATGGAAGCAACCTAAGTGTCCATCAGTAGATGAGCGGATAAAGAAGAGATGGTACATATACACAATGAATATTATTCAGCCATAAGAAGAAAACAAATCCACACATTTGCAACAGCATGGATGGAGCTAGAGGGTATTATGCTCTGTGAAATAAGCCAGGCAGAGAAAGACAAGTATCAAATGATTTCACTCATATGTGGAGTATAAGAACAAAGAAAAAAACTGAGGGAACGAAACAGCAGCAGACTCACAGAACCCAAGAATGGACTAACAGTTACCAAAGGGAAAGGGACTGGGGAGGATGGGTGGGAAGGGAGGGACAAGGGGGAAAAAGGGGCATTGCAATTAGCAGATGTAATGTTGGGGGGCATGGGGAGGGCTGTACAACTCAGAGAAGACAAGCAGTGATTCTATAGCATCTCACTATGCTGATGGACAGTGACTGTAATGGGGTATGTGGGGGGGACTTGATGTGGGGAGTCTAGTAACCATAATGTTGCACATGTAATTGTAGATTAATGATACCAAAATATAAAAAAGGAAAAAGAAAATCCAGGGCCCAGGCAGAGGGAACAGTGTTTGCAAAGGCCTGGGGATCAGGGCCTGATCTGTACAAGGAGCCAGTGGGAGCCAGTGCCTGGAGAACATGCAGGGAGACAGTGGGACCTGAAGCTGGAGAGGGAAGCCCCTTACATAGGACTATGC
>JAVSCE010005935.1:0-19136 GCA_032199065.1 Smutsia gigantea | reverse complement strand
TATTCTTCTCCATCTAGTTATTTGAGATGTAAAGTTAGGTTGTTTGAGATCTTTCTTTTTCTTTATGTAGGCATGTATCATTATAAATTTATCTCTTTGAACTGCTTCTGCATCCCATAAGTTTTGGCATGTTACTTTTCTGCAGATATACATATATATATATATATTTAATTTTTCTTCTGATTTCTTCTTTGACTTATTAGTTGTTGAGGAGCATGTTGTTTAATCTCCGTATATTTGTGAAAATTTCCAGCTTTCTTGTGATTCTTTTCTGGTTTCATACCATTGTGGTTAGAAAAGATGCTTGATATGATTTTAATCCTCTTACATTTAAGACTTGTATTGTGGCCTAATGTGTGATCTATCCTGGAGAATGTTCCGTATATGCTTGAGAAGAACAAGTATTCCGCCGCTGGTGGTTGGAATGTTTTGTGAATGGCTAGTAGGTCCATGTGATCTAACATGTAGTTTAAGTCCAACATTTCCTTTTCTGTCTGGATGATCCATCCATTGTTGCATATAGGATACAAATGTTTCATTCTATTATTATATTGTATTGTGGTCTATTTCTCTCTTCAAATTTGTTAACATTTGTTTTATATATTTAGGTGCTTCTATTGTGGGTTTGTATTTACTAATGTTATAACCACCTGATGAATTAATCCTTTTATCACTGTATAGTGACCTTCCTTGTCCCTTTTTACAGTCTGGCTTAAAGTCTATTTTGTTTGCTGTAAGTATAGCTACCCTTTCTTTAGTTTCATTTCCATAAGCATGGAATATCTTTTCCCATCCATCCCTAAATGTTAGGATATCATTTTCATCCAACATTATGTATCATGATAATGGAAGAAGCACTGCATATTTAAATATTTGTTCCTTTTCTGTTAGAATACCTCTAAAGTTCTAAGTACACTAGACTTGGCATAAGCAAACTGGGTTCATGTTTTAGCTCCTTTTTAGGTAAAATGGTTACAGCAGGATCTGCTCTGTTTATTGTCAAGAGCTAATCAAACATGTTACAGCAAAGCCGTAAAGGATTATGCAAATTAAGTTTATCATCCTCATTATTACTGAGCAACTAGAAGCACGAGATAGCAACTGGAACCCAGGCGATAGCCTACAAAAGGGAAAAGTTTGCTCTTAGAATATAATTGATGTGAATAACTTCCCAGGTTAGGTGGCAGAGACACTTAGGAAATATTCTTGCTTTCATAAAGAGAAGATCCAAGAGGGCCATGTATGCCACAGGAAAGCCAGACAGCAGCGCTCTAGGGGGCTCAAAAACACTGTCTGTGACTTCACAGAATCCTGAGTATCAATGTGCTTCATAGAGTGATGAAAAGCAAGGCTACTACTCTTAATTTCCTTTGAAATACTTAAATCCAACTCAGTGCAGTGAGGGTGGATTCCAGATGACAGGTGATTCTATAGTCTTTCATAATCATTTCATATCATTACTTTCGGTAAATATAAAGATCTTGTTCCCTACTGTTTTTAGTTCTTTTATGGAAAGTCTTGATGAATGCTCCAATTATTTCTTGTTTTCAAACTCCATGTAGAATTTTGTGATGGATACTTTCCCATAGATGGGCACACAACATTTTATTAGCACAAATAAGTCTGAAACTAATAATGTTTAGTTTATCCTCATAACAACATTTTGAATAGTACTATTATCCCCCATATCACTGACAAGGAATTGGTATAAAATGTTGCCTCCGTTTCACAGCTGATTAGTGCCAGAGTACAAATCGAAATCCAGGCAGTTTGCCTTTACAGCCTCTGCTCTTAAACACTGAATATACTACGTACCATATGTCATGCTATAAATTCAGTACATATACATTTTCAGTTATTAGGCTCATTATTTTGCATTGTTAGCTCTGTTTCACAAAGGAATAATCACAATCTGTAGTTCAATTCTTCAATATCTCACATGTGCATTTAATAATTGGCAGAAGCTAGAATTTACAGTTGGTCTGTTGTATTCCAAATTCTGTGCTCTCCTACATGATGCTCAGGACTGGGAATCTGATATTTAGTTACAGATTTCTGCACAGGTTTCCAGGACACTGATGATAAAGAGAGAACCCAGCAAACTCAGGTTGTCCTTATAATGGAGCTTGTTAATGCCTAAAAAAGGGCCACTGGAAAGAAGCATAAGCCCATAACTTAGAAAGCATTTTTAGCTTCTTTCTACATACACTGTGATGCTACTTAGGCAGAACAGATTAGAAACCAACCCTGCCTTTAAGAAAATAGTTTTAATACCCTGGAAACTAATGAATTCTAGGAAACTTTATTCCCACAGTGCATTTTATTTACACATTTAAACTCACTTGACTATACATGAATTTATTAACCTGTTTTTAAATTTATTTTTAGTTTTAGTCTGTATTATCTTTCAGCATAATGGTTACTTTTCTTTTGCTACATTTGTTTGAAGCAGCACTTTATTTCTTTGGACCTCGTGTTTTCTTTTTTTTTTTTTTTTGAGAAAGTTATTTCCCTTCCCCTGGGACTGGGGAAAAAAAAACAGTATATGATCATTAGTGTCATAGAAGGAATTTAGAAATTGTTGTTAGGGTGTGTGTGATAGAGGCAGATCAAGGTTTTCCAAGACCCTTGTCAAAGAGGGACAGGCAGCTTCTCCAGAGTCAGTAAAGGCCTAATTTTCACTGATAAACTAAGGCCATAGAAACCATTCCTTTTGAATTCCCCTTCATCTACATAAAAATTTATTCATACCTTCATTCATCCTCAGAAACTTATTTTTCATCTCAGAAGTTGGTATGTTCGTACTCCCTTCAAGGTCCAACTCTTAATCTTGTGATCAGATTCATATTCCTTGATGTTTCCTTTGGAATTCTGAATCTTTAATACTTATCTCTAATTTTTGTCTTTTTATTTTTTTCATTCTTCCCTTTTTCTCTTACTGAAAGTGTAGACAATCTCCTTCCATCTTACTAGTCCCCCATACAATTGTCTACCCTCCTCCTTGCCGTACCTAATTTCCTTAAAAGAATCTAGGTCTTCTCACCTTTACTTGCTCACAAATTTTCCAAATTATATGCCTTTTGCATTTCTCAGATCCATCCCCTCTTCTTCTTTCTCACTACTACTGTCTCATTGTCTCTCACCAAGAACTGCTCTTATTCTCCCAACAATTCTGTTTGCTTCTATCCTCTTCTCTGAATCCTTCTCCTTATATCACTATTAGAATGATCTTTAAATTTTCATCTCATCATATTTCCCTTACTAAAAATCACTTAGTACATTCCCAGTGGCTACAAGATATAAAAATAAATGGATGAATAATTCCTTGAGACGAAAAACATCTACTGTCAACTTAAAATGATCACAGCAAGGTTATTAAATTCCTTATAGATGCCCTTTTCTTTTGTAAGTGTTGTAAGGAAATATCTCTTGTAGATGCAGTTTGTAGGGTTAAGATTTTTTTGCTGCATATAAGGAGACAAAAGAAAAGTTAGACAAGAATTTCTAGCATCAAAGACAAGTATCTCTTGGATTGATACTCAATGAGGGGATATTGGGACGTTTCCGGTCCACGAGTAGCCAAGAGGTAACTAGAAGCTAATGTAAAACACCTCTGAAATAACTTAATCTCTGTTACACTGGAGGCATCACAAAAAGAATTACTGTTTGATAAGTGTTCAAGAGATTCTAATGAAAATATAGGAAAAGAAAAGAAAACTAACCATTTGGTTCTCTGGCCACCCCACTGTGGGCCCCCAGCTCAAGTGGGTGGAGATGTGGCAGCATTTATGTAGCTCAGATTTGGGAAGGTTCTGGCCCAGTGGGGCCCAAAGCACTTGGCATGCACCCTCCCACCACCCTGCTGCACCAGAGCAAGGTCAGCTCTGCCCAGTGAAGAAGGAGCTCTAGGGGAGATCTGCAGGCAAGGTTGTCAGCTAAACCTGATCCTGCTAAATTAGAAGGGAAGCCAGATAAGGCAGCAGGAGAGGATAAATCTTCAGACAAAAAAGTGCAAACAAAGAGGAAAGAAGGGAGAAAACAGGCCAAAATGGCTAACTTAGAAAATATTTATCTACAGAAAATGGAGAAACTAAATACCAGGGAAATCCAGCCTCTGATGAAGCAAGAGGGAAAGAAGCCAAGTGTGATTAATATCACATACCATATCTTATCAGTAGTCTTTGTCTCCCTTCATGCACAATGCAGAAGAATTTATCAACTATTTTGTCAATGTAACTTTTTTAGTAACTCTAGAAACATCTTTTAAAAAGGAGGGAATATTATCTCATTCCATTTTTTGAATTGAAGTAGAGTGACAGTTGATATAATTTAGAGTCACAGTCATACATTTAATAAAACGCTTCAACATTTTAAATTATGCATATTCTCACACTGTTTTTTGTAGAATTATTTCCTAAAGAAAGTCACTCCTTGATCTCAGCTCTCCCTGTCAGAATTTCACATACTCTGTAATATCATTGCTCTGGTGGTCCAATTTCCCTAGTAAATTTGTTAATATACTGTGAAAGATGGAAAATTTGCCTATGCAGTATATATGATATTGTGAATTATTGTGACTTACAATGTGGCAACTTACCAACATTTGAAGATAATGGTACTTGATATTCTCTTAAGAAAAAACAAATTTTAGCCTAGAATGTCACTGGAATCACTGTTTAGAAAAGAATCAAACCTGCCAGTCCTTTACATTTACAGTGCATGTATTAAAAATTGTGTGCAAATTGAAATATCTGTGTGTGGATCCTCCAAATAACCAATAAAAGCTCAAATATGAAAAAAAAGAAAAGAAAATGGAAGCTGATGGGCCTTCTTTTGTGATACAGAGGACCCTCTGTAGTGACGTTTTCTCTGAATGGCAATATGGCTTCCTAGACTTAGGTAAGATGACACTTCCACCAAGAACGTTTTGTTCCTATTCATTTTTATTTGAGGATTAAATGAATTGTATCCTCATGTTGCTAGCCAATATCTTTGCAAGAAGTTCATGGAGATATTCAACTAATAGGTAATAATGTGTGTTCATAGAGTAACATATAACATATATTTTAAGTTTTTTAACTTAAGAAATAAGTTTTTAATTTAAACTGAACTTCATTGCCACATGTATGCCCTGCCTGCTGGGAGGTAATTAAACAAGCCATTAAGACCTCCTAAAAATGAAACCCAAACAAAATTCCTTAGATATAGTTATATTTTATAAAAATGTTTTAGACTTTGTCATCATTTTAATCCTAATAACCCTGGACATACAAAGATCCAAAATATACTTCTGTAGTACAGAAAGAACAAGAATAGTAATGGTTAGCTATGCACAGATAGTTGGTAGAAAAAATGTATGTCTCACGCAGATCGCCTGTGAACTAGTTGAGAAATCTTCCATTCTAGAAGTGAGAATGTGGAGGAAAAAGGTAGGCCTATGTCTTAGACTCTTTCCAATTCCTAGAGTAAGGATCTTAATAGCTCTCAACCTTGGCTGTAAATTAGAATAATCTGGAGCTTTGACTAATCCTCAAACTTGCCACACTTCTGCTGGATTGTGTCACAACTGTGAGTGTTGATATACAGGTGTGAGTAAAGAGCCCAACGATGAAAAAATGCAGCCTACATTGAGAGCCTTTGGTCGATGATGAGTCCAGGTGCCCCACTGTGAGATTTCTTGGAAATTACTATGCAACAGATTTCTGGCAGAAGAGAGGGAAATACAAATCAATCCTCTTTGCATTAAACCTCCAGGCACCAAGCAGAATGCGATCTTCAGTTGGATGCCTTTAAGCTCCTGAATGGGGCCACTGTTGCCTGCTGCCCTAGAATGGCATTTCTAACAAACTGGAAAAAAATTAGCAATACATCATTGTCCAAGTAAATACATATCAGAGTAGTGACCTTTACCAATGTAAACTGCAGCTAAATGCGAGGCAGTGTGCTCCATGGCAAGAAAAACACAGATAGACAAAGGATGGTAACTGCCTGGGGTGGTGATGAAATAATGGATTTTCATAACACAATTTCATCACTTTTAATCCACATTGCTTATCTGACTTGCTTCTCATTTCTGCTGTCTTTCGATTTTCTTCTTTATGGCATTTACTCTTAGAGTCCCTGACATTTAACATCTTGTGAGGGTTCATCCATATTTTTATGCTGAAAGGGTACTTGGACTTATTTCAATAGATGTATTCTCACATATGAATATTAAAACAAGGTAAGTAGTTTTTGTTTTTGTATTAATTAAAATAGCACCCTACCAAAAACTTTAAATCTTCTCAAAGTGTTACCCACGTTTCCAGATATAATACTGACTTAATACATTTATTGACTGTTTCTTAATGTCAGACACTACCACACATGTTCAATGCTGTATGTGAATTTTCTTACTGAACTGTGTGACAACTGTGTAAGGTCGGTGTTGTTATTCTCCACATTTTATATATATAGAAGGTTCACTTCAGAGAAGTTGCAGAAAAAATATTTTTACTCAATCTGATTAATCTTAGCTCTCTCTTTACAAAAATGATGTTTCCTTGTATTTTGTTCATTATCCTTTTCTTAGATATTACTGAAAAGTACAGCCTAACTGCAGAAGTCTCCCTGGGCCCTCAAGGATCTCGGCTGGAACACTTGGAACGGAAACACAAGCCTTTTCTGTCTTTTGATGTTTTCTGTGACTGTGGTGACTGGTGGGTCTGGCACCAAGAAGCAGATGACTCTGTAGTCGTGAGGGGAGGAATAAGCCGAAGTCTCCAGAAGACACGTGACCTGCAGTGAGGTCTGGTGCAGGCAGCAGCCAATCTTCTTCCCATAGGCCCATTTCCCAGCAGAGGCATCAAGACTGGGAAGAGCAAAGACCTGCCTGCTGAGCTCTGTTCCCTCCACAGCCTGTCCTACAGAGATATCAATCCTGGGCAAGAGAGTAGAGACAAGGGGGGAGGCTGGGAACTGTCTTCGACTAATGGACCAGGGCCCTATGTCCAGCATCTTTCTCATGTAGTTTAATCCTCCCCTAAACACCAGGAGGTAAATATCACCCCCATTTAGAATGAGCTCTTAAACTCAGTATCATTCAGCTGTAAACACCAAAGACATTATTGCATTAATAATTCATATTTGGTCACCTAAAAGTGGCAGACATCTTGGGAATATGTTTCCTGTTCTTCCTCCTACATTTATATATTTTCTGAATTATATAAACTCACTGTAATGTTTTATAATAAAATGAATATAATTAAGTAAAACAGGATAATGGATATACAAAAATGATTAGTTTTCAGAATGTGCCATTAATTGAAGAAGCCTTTCTTAAAAATATTTATCTTATCTAAGCACTTACTATGACTCCAGCTCTACCACACAAGCAGTGGAAGACAAATATAAATGAGTGTGTTGATCATGTATTGTTTGTACATTACCTGTGATGCCCAGTAGGTCTATCTTAAAGGTTTACTACACATTCATGCACACCACACTCATACACACAGACAGGAGCATGTGATTCACTAACTCAGGGGGTTAAGAGGATGCTGATTTGTACTGCTTGCCAATTTCTATGGGATAGATCCTACTACTTTCAGTCTACCAACAATCTGATATCACTGAATATGAAGTTGGAAAGAGATATCAGTAGCACACTATTATACAGAATTTGCACTATACAAATCCAAAATACACAATATCCTCAAGAGCAGAGATAATAGCATAATATGGTAGTACTGGTATTTACCACATTTGCTTTTAGTATAACTCGCTTATTCTTAAGTATATGTAACACGTTTGATAATGGCTATGTTTAAGAGCTGACTAGTACAATTTCTGAAAATTTAACCCTCAGCTTGTACAAATAGGTATGAGTCACCTCAGGTGGGCCACTAGAGTAGTCACCATTCTATATACATACAATGACATGCATGTTCTGTTTTTTGAACTCATAGTCCTCATTTCAAATACATAATGAAGAGTATTCTAAGCATTCACCCATTAGACTATACATAGAACCATATGCAAGTTAGTTCTCGTCTGTGTCCTTTGTGGTCCTTATCTCTTTTCACTCTACACTGTCATCTCAGTGATACTGTAGATCTATTTCCAACATTTAACTGCCATTCATGGTGATGATGCTAAATCCCTATGTCCACTTATATGTCTTCCCTGAGTTCCAGAAACAAATGCATAAACACCTACTGGATATAGACATTTGCTTGTATGAAAGATGGTTAACACTAAGCATGTTGAAAAACAGACCAATTTCACTTCTCCCTTAAAAAATCCTCTTGCCTTTTGCATCAGAGTGATTTCCTCCCTGCATGAATCCTGTGTAATGACTAGGTCACTGCAGTTCTGTGCCTCAGTTACATCTGGAACCCCTTTTCCATTTCTGCACCATAGGTCAGGCCAATAACCTTCCCTGCTTGAATTGCTGAAACAGGTTGTCACTGGTTTGCTTGTTACTACTCTAGTTAGAGTTATTTTATGCCAAATGCAAATCAGATCTCCTGGCTCATATCTTGGCTCTCCACCTGTGTTCTGGGGCAATATTTTCTACACAATAATACATAATCATCTTTGGGGGTTATGTAGAAACAAGCGTACCATATATTTGCTTCATATGTTGAAGCCCTATGCCCTCCCCTTGATGCAATGGTGTTAGGAGATGGGGCCTTCTGGATATAACTGAGTTTAGATTTAGTCATGATGGTGGGGCCCTCATGGTAGGATTATTGCCCTTATAAAGAAGAGAAAAAAAGAGAGAGCACTGTCTCTCTTCATGCACACATACTGAGAAAAGACCATGTGAGCACACAGCCAGAAGATGGCTATCTACAGTCCAGGAGGAGGGTCCTCATCAAGACCTGAATCCAGCAGCATCCTGAGCTTGCGATTCAAGCCTCCAGAACTGTGCGATATTAATGTCTGCTACTTAAGTCACCTCGTCTGCAAGGTTTTGTTACAACAGCCCCATCAGACTAAAACAGAAATGCAGCACTGGTCCCTTCAGGTGAATTCCCTAGAAACATCACCCTGGATGCAGAATAATATAGAGCATATTAATGCACCAAGCAGAGTCATCCTCCTTAAGGAGAGGTGCCTATGCAGTCACTTCTGTGTGTGAGGCAGGGGCAAGAGTCCTGAGGGATAAACAGGGTGCTATCAGAGCACTTTGGACAGAAAAAATAATTCTAGCTTGGAGGGTAAGAAAAAATTCACTCGAATCAGAGAAAAGCAGGCATAACAGCTGTGGAGAAGGCAGTTAAGGAAGGGAGGCTGATGGACCCGACTGAGGGTCCTCAGCAGAAACTTAAGCTATAGGATAAAAAGGTTATGCAACAGGCATGAACCAGAATTAAAAAACATATATATTTATATAAATACCAATATATAAATTATCTTTAAGGTTTTCCTGGTAAGTATTTGTAACACTGAATGCCTTGCCTAATGAAATCTGTGGTTTTAAAATATATAAAATATTCAATGTGTTTGTATGTATGCATGTATACACACACAAATACATGCATGCATAATGCAATCAAAATTTTGTTTTAGTCAATCTTCTGGAATAAAAAAATTTAATAGAATGAGATTTGGGGGTGACTATTTTGTCTTTTTCCAGATGTGGGTTGAAAATTGATTACTTGGATGTTTAACAGATTTCAGACAAAAACATTCAAGAGTTGAAAATTCAAAAAGCCAACTGAAAGTAGATGAGACCAGCCATATATCATGGAAAAGCAGAAATTATTTTTTGTAGCACTCATGTTACAACAGTGCTCTGAGATAGGCACTGGGCAAACATGCAGAGTGGTTAACCGATGCGATTCTTTCACAGCTGTCAGGCAGGCACGTCATACCACTGTGGCTATAATTAGCCCACTTGGCAGATGGACAGTTAAATGTCCTCATCTAAAGGTTATCTTTTTTGTTTAAAAAGAAAAATTATTCCAAAACTGAAGAGTTTCTCTCAAACACACCCCATATCACATCATATTATTTGGATTTAAAAAATATTATACATGAGGTGCCTGCAGAGAGTAAACCTCAAGTATATATAAATTACAGTCTCCACCACTATTGAAAAGATAAAGACTACAGGCAAAACATAAACACCGGAGAAAGTTTTAAGGCTAATCTGTAAAATAAAACGCTGTATAGTACATCAATTTAGAGTTATTGAATTTTATCTCAGACAATTGAATTATTGTGTTATTGTTTCTTTGAGAAATGAGCAATTCCCAAACCAGGATCATTGAAGGGCTTCCTATCTTTTTTATGTGATAAGCCAAGGTAAATAATAAATATTCATTACTAATTTAAATGACTGGACATATATTTATTCACAGTATATAAGTTAAAGTAACAATAATAATTTTATGCGCACATTCAGGGTCATAAAGAGCCCACTTTTAACTGGGCTTAAACAAATATATTTTGAGATGGGGAAAAGTATTGTGTGCCCATAGAATTACAAAGTGCTTTGCCCAAAGTCATCAGATTTAAGAAGGTTGAACGTTTGCTTCTACCCTAGGCTAACAGTAACTGGAGGCAGGGTGTGCTTCCTGGTACATGGATGACATGGTGTGAATAGCTGTGCACTTTACCTGTGGCCAGTTTCAATAAATTTACCCAGGATTTTTCCTGAACATAAAAATATATTATGCAACATTCTACCCTGAATTTAGTTAAGCAAACAAACACTCTAGACCTAGAGTTTTCAAAGAAGGAGAAAAAATAAAGGAGAAAAATACTAGCCAAAAATTTTTTAGGTTCTTCAGTACAAGATAAAACCAAAGAGAATTATATAATTAAATGGAAATATATATTTTTAAATGATTCTTTGACAGAGAAACAAGTTTGCACAGACTAAATCTGTACAGTCCAACATCAACTAGTTACAGAAAAAAACAGAACATTAGAAGATTTATTATGTTTCACTCCATCCTGAAAATATTTCTCTAATCTACAATTTTTTCACAGCCCCTTTAATCCAAATATCAGAAATTAGAGATATAAACAGTAAGTAAGCCACTGATGTAATTCATTGGATAATTGTATCAGTGGTCCTCAGGTTTCACTGAGCCGACCCTTAGAGGTTTACATTAGCAGTCAGACTGGTATCTACAGCCCTCGTTTTAATTGCAAGTGATCGCAAAGCCAATGATAAGAGAGCCAACATTTTCAAATATATTGCCCCAAACTAAATTCCTTTCTCCAATAACTATTTCAGATTGTCAGCATTTATTTAAAAATAAAGCCTGCAGGACTTCCGGGAAGATGGCGGTGTGAGCAGGGCAGCAGAAATCTCCTCCCAACACTATATTTATCTACGAAAACACAGAAAATACATCTATTACTAAAAGAGAGACGAGAATACACAGGAAGCGCACAGTGTGCAGCTACACCCGAGAGGACTCGGCACCCCAAGAGGCGGGTAAGATACGGAGCCGCGACCCGGCAGGACCCGAGCCCTCCCCCACCCCAGCGCACCGGCGGGAGGAGAGGATTCAGAGCCAGGAGGGAGTGGAAGTGCACCCCGCGAAGTAGCCAGCCCCGGTGATCTGCGCGGGGAGCGCTGACCCACATTGTGCAGTGCAGCAAAGATTGGAGAGACAGAGGGGCAGGATCTGAGCGGGGAACGCGCCAGGGTGCTTGCAGCCAGCTCCCAGGAAGGAAAAAAAAAAAAGCGCCCACTTTCTTCAGCGGTCTTAAAGAGACAGGAGCCCAGCGGAGGAGCCAGATTGCCCAAGCACACTCAGCCCAGCAGGCTGGGAGTCCGGGGGAGTTTCAGACGCCTTAGCTGGCGACTGAGGAAGCGTAGCCATACTTACACTTCTCACTGAGATCAACAGCCTCCTATTCGTTCCCACCCCTGCCAGAGCGATAAAGGGCCCTGCGGAGCGGCACAGTCACAGCTGTGGAATAGTGGGGCAATAGCGCCACCTAGAGCATTCCCACAGAATCTACGTCTGGTGGGCATTTTTTTTGTTTTTTTTGTTTTGTTTTGTTTTGTTTTTGTTTTTGTTTTTTCTTTTTTCTTTTTTTCTTTTTTTTTTCTTTCTTTTTTCTCTTTTTTTTTCTTCTCTTTTTAAAGTCTTAAAGAGCCCAGCTGACATACGTGGCAACTATCAGTGACCAAATTATACAGCCATGAAAAGACAGAGGAATATGGTTCAGACCAAAATCAACCAGACAACCCCAGAGAGGGA
The DNA here is from genome assembly GCA_032199065.1 of Smutsia gigantea. Classification (NCBI taxonomy): domain Eukaryota; kingdom Metazoa; phylum Chordata; class Mammalia; order Pholidota; family Manidae; genus Smutsia; species Smutsia gigantea. Next base: position 6,924 of record JAVSCE010005935.1, on the reverse strand, counting down.
GTCTGGAGGGATGGAAATGCACAGCCTCCCTGAAAAAGAATTTAGAATAAAAGTCATAACCATGCTGATGGACCTACAGAGAAATGTGCAAGAGCTGAGGGAGGAAGTGAGGGAACTATGGAAAGACAATACAGAAATCAGACAAGCGATCGACGGGCTTAACAGCAGAATGGATGACATGCGAGAGACTGTTAATGGAATAGAAAACAGAGAACAGGAGTACAGAGCAGCTGACGCAGAGAGAGATAAAAGGATTTCTAGGAATGAAAGAATATTAAGAGAACTGTGTGACCAATCCAAACGGAACAATATTCGCATTATAGGAGTACCAGAGGAAGAAGAGAGAGAAAAAGGGATAGAAAGTGTCTTTGAAGAAATAATTGCTGAAAACTTTCCCTCGCTGGGGAAGGAAGTAGTCTCGCAGTCCACCGAAGCTCATAGATCTCCCAACACAAGGGACCCAAGGAAGACAACACCAAGACACATAATAATTAAGATGGCAAAGATCAAAGACAAAGACAGGGTATTAAAGGCAGCTAGAGAGAGAAAAAGATCACCTACAAAGGAAAACCCATCAGACTATCATCAGACTTCTCAACAGAAAACTTACAGGCCAGAAGAGAATGGCATGATATATTTAATGTTATGAAACAGAAGGGCCTCGAACCAAGAATATTGTATCCAGCACGATTATCATTTAAATATGATGGAGGGATTAAACAATTTCCAGATAAACGAAAGTTAAGAGAGTTTGCCTCTCATAAACCACCACTACAGGATATCTTAAATGGACTGCTCTAGATGGAAGCACACCTAAGGCTAAAAAGATGTCACCAGAAAAAAAAAATCATAGCAAAGAAAGCAGACCATCCAAATACCAACTAAAGGCAAAGAATAAAACACCTATTATAGAAAGAATGGAGGAGGAGGAATAAGAAGGGAGAGAAAGAAAGAAACATCAGACTGTGTTTACAATAACTTAACAAGAAAGTTAAGTTAGATTGTTAGATAGTAAAGAAGCAACCCTTGAACCCTTGGTAACCACAAATCTAAAGCTAGCAATGGCAATAAGTACATACCTATCAATAATCACCCTAAATGTAAATGGACTGAATGCACCAATCAAAAGACACAGAGTAACAGAATGGATAAAAAAGCAAAACCCATCTATATGCTGCCTACAAGAAACTCACCTCAAATCCAAAGATATACACAGACTAAAAGTGAAGGGATGGAAAAAGATATTTCATGCAAACAACAAAGAGAAAAAAGCAGGTGTTGCAGTACTTGTATCAGACAAAATAGACTTCAAAACGAAGAAAGTAGCAAAAGATAAAGAAGGACATTACATAATGATAAAGGGGTCAGTCCAACAAGAAGATATAACCATTATAAATATATATGCACCCAACACAGGAGCGCCAGCATATGTGAGACAAATACTAACAGAATTAAAGGAGGAAACAGACAGCAATGCATTCATCTTAGGAGACTTCAACACACCACTCACTCCAGAGGACAGATCAACCAGACAGAAAATAAGTAAAGACACAGAGGCACTGAACAACACACTAGAACAGATGGACCTAACAGACATCTACAGAACTCTACACCCAAAAGCAACAGGATACACATTCTTCTCAAGTGCACATGGAACATTTTCCAGAATAGACCACATACTAGGCCACAAAAAGAACCTCAGTAATTTCAAAAATATTGAAATCCTACCAACCAACTTCTCAGATCACCAAGGTATAAAACTAGAAATAAATTTTAGAAAGAAATCAAAAAGGCTCACAAATACATGGAGACTTAACAACACTCTCCTAATTAATCAATGGGTTAACGACCAAATCAAAACAGAAATCAAAGAATATATGGAGACTAATGACAACAACAACACAAAGCCACAACTTCTGTGGGACGCAGCAAAGGCAGTTCTAAGAGGAAAGTATATTGCAATCCAGGCCTATTTAAAGAAGGAAGAACATTCCCAAATGAATAGTCTAAAGACACAATTACTGAAATTGGAAAAAGAAGAACAAATGAGGCCCAAAGTCACCAGAAGGAGGGACATAATAAAGATTAGAGAAGAAATAAATAAAATTGAGAAGAATAAAACAATAGAAAAAATCAATAAAACCAAGAGCTGGTTCTTTGAAAAAATAAACAAAATAGATAAACCCCTAGCCAGACTCATTAAGAGAAAAAGAGAATCTACACACATAAACACAATCAGAAATGAGAAAGGAAAAATCACGACGGACCCCACAGAAATACAAAGAATCATAAGAGAATATTATGAGAATCTATATGCTAACAAGCTGGAAAACATAGAAGAAATGGACAACTTCTTAGAAAAATACAACCTTCCAAGACTGACCAAGCAAGAAACAGAAAAACTAAACAGACCAATCACCAGTGACGAAATCAAATTGGTAATCAAAAAACTACCCAAGAACAAAACCCTGGGCCTGATGGATTCACCTCTGAATTCTACCAGACATATAGAGAAGAAATAACACCATTCTCCTTAAAGTTTTCCAAAAAATAGAAGAGGAGGGAATACTTCCAAACTCATTCTATGAAGCCAGCATCACTCTAATACCAAAACCGGGCAAAGACCTCACCAAAAAAGAAAATTACAGACCAATATCCCTGATGAACGTAGATGCAAAAATACTCAACAAAATATTAGCAAACCGAATTCAAAAATACATCAAGAGGATCATACACCATGATCAAGTGGGATTCATCCCAGGGATGCAAGGATGGTACAACATTCGAAAATCCATCAACATCATCCACCACATCAACAAAAAGAAGAACAAAAACCACATGATCATCTCCATAGATGCTGAAAAAGCATTTGACAAAATTCAGCATCCATTCCTGATTAAAACTCTCAACAAAATGGGTATAGACGGCAAGTACCTCAACATCATAAAGGCTATATATGACAAACCCACAGCTAACATCATACTTAACGGCGAGACGCTGAAAGCTTTTCATCTAAGATCGGGAACAAGACAAGGATGCCCACTCTCTCCACTGTTATTCAACATAGTACTGGAGGTCCTAGCCACAGCAATCAGACAAAACAAAGACATACAAGGCATCCAGATTGGTAAAGAAGAAGTCAAATTGTCACTATTTGCAGATGACATGATACTGTACATAAAAAACCCTAAAGATTCCATTCCAAAACTACTAGAACTAATATCTGAATTCAGCAAAGTTGCAGGATACAAAATTAACACACAGAAATCTGTTGCTTTCCTATACACTAATGATGAACTAACAGAAAGAGAAATCAGAAAAACAATTCCATTCACAATTGCATCAAAAAGAATAAAATACCTAGGAATAAACCTAACGAAGGAAGTGAAAGACCTGTACTCTGAAAACTACAAGACACTCCTAAGAGAAATTAAAGAGGACACTAACAAATGGAAATGCATCCCATGCTCTTGGCTAGGAAGAATCAATATTGTCAAAATGGCTATACTACCTAAAGCAATCTACAGATTCAATGCAATCCCTATCAAACTACCAACAGCTTTCTTCAATGTACTGGAACAAATAATTCTAAAATTCATATGGAACCACAAAAGACCCCGAATAGCCAAAGCAATCCTGAGAAGGAGGAATAAAACAGGGGGAATTACACTCCCTGACTTCAAGCTCTACTACAAAGCCACAGTAATCAAGACAATTTGGTATTGGCACAAAAACAGACCCACAGACCAGTAGAACAGAATAGAAAATCCAAACATTAACCCAAACATATGCAGTCAATTAATATTTGATAAAAGTGCCTTGGATATACAATGGGGAGATGACAGCCTCTTCAGCAGCTGGTGTTGGAAAAACTGGACAGCTACATGTAAGAGAATGAAACTGGACTACTGTCTAGCCCTCATACACAAAGGTAAACTCAAGGTGGATCAAAGACTTGAATGTAAGTCATGAAACCATAAAACTCTTAGAAAAAAACATAGGCAAAAATCTCTTGGACATAAACATGAGCAACTTCTTCATGAACATATCTCCCCGGGCAAGGGAAACAAAAGCAAAAATGAACAAGTGGGACTATATCAAGCTGAAAAGCTTCTGTACAGCAAAGGACACCATCAGTAGAACAAAAAGACATCCTACAGTATGGGAGAATATATTCATAAAAAACGTATCTGATAAAGGGTTGACATCCAAAATATATAAAGAACTCATGCACCTTAACAAACAGAAAGCAAATAATCCAATTAAGAAATGGGCAGAGGACATGAATAGACACTTCTCCAAAGAAGAAATTCAGATGGCCAACAGGCACATGAAAAGATGCTCCACATCGCTAATCATCAGAGAAATGCAGATTAAAACCACAATGAGATATCACCTCACACCAGTGAGGATGGCCAACATCCAAAACACAAACAACAACAAATGTTGGCGAGGATGTGGAGAAAAGGGAACCATCCTACACTGCTGGTGGGACTGCAAATTAGTTCAACCATTGTGGAAAGCAGTATGGAGGTTCCTCAAAAAACTCAAAATAGAAATACCATTTGACCCAGGAATTCCACTCCTAGGAATTTACCCTAAGAATGCAGCAGCCCAATTTGAAAAAGACAGATGCACCCCTATGTTTATGCAGCACTATTTACAATAGCCAAGAAATGGAAGCAACCTAAGTGTCCATCAGTAGATGAATGGATAAAGAAGATGTGGTACATATACACAATGGAATATTATTCAGCCATAAGAAGAAAACAAATCCTACCATTTGCAACAACATGGATGGAGCTAGAGGGTATTATGCTCAGTGAAATAAGCCAAGCCGAAAAAGACAAGTATCAAATGATTTCACTCATATGTGGAGTATAAGAACAAAGAAAAAAACTGAAGGAACAAAACAGCGGCAGACTCACAGAACCCAAGAACGGACTAATACTTACCAAAGGGAAAGGGACTGGGGCAAATGGGCGGGAACGGAGGTATAAGAGGGAAAAAGGGGCATTACGATTAGCCGATGTAATGTTGGGGGTCCCGGGGAGGGCAGTACAACTCAGAGAAGACAAGTAGTGATTCTATAGCATCTCACTACGCTGATGGACAGTGACTGTAATGGGGTTGGTGGGGGGGACCTGATGAAGGGGTAGTTTAATAATCGTAATATTGCACATGTAATTGTAAATTAATGATAATAAACTAAATTATATTAAAAAAATAATAAATAAAGGAACCATCAAAAAAAAAAATAAATAAAGCCTGCAAATTGAAGGTTCTGATGATTGAAACTTGCAGCACTGAAACATCCCTGTGTCCTTTCCAAAGGATGGTAGTGGTGGGGATTTGGAGGAAGATTTTCATAAGTCAGTTGGTCTCAAAAATCCCCTGGGGAGCTTTTAAAAAATACTGATAACTGGAACTCAACCAGGAAGAGTTTGACTTCATAGGTACGGGATGAGGCCCAAGTGTCAGAATTTTCTTTTACCAGTATCCCAAGTGATTCTAATGTACAGGTAATGTTGAGAATAATGGCCTAATTTTTAAATTTTTAATTAAAAAAAATGTATCCACTTCCATAAGATGATGCTTACCTGAGGTGATGGAAACTCTAGGAGAAAATATTTTCCATATTAAACCTCTGGTGCATGCTAGAATGTTATACAAGATATTTTTGAATAGTAACAATATATTTATACTTACTATTATTTTACAATTAGATGATGCTGCCTAAGAAACATCTGGCTCTTAACTAAAGAAAAGTTGTCTTCCATGTTCTCCAAGTGACTATGGAGACTTTACAAAATGAGTCACAATCTTCCATTTACTTCCTAATCTTCCAATGAATTTGATACCTTACTTGGATCCTCTCTGACTGAGGCATGAGGTAACTGGTAGGATAGGTAGAACAGGACATGTTGCCTTGGTAGAGATCCACCAAGTGGGATGCTGACATTGGGCATTGTGGTCAGCTGGCCAAGCGGGATGAGTAAGAAACCATACCCTGGAACAACCAGCCTGAAGAAGAAGGAGGGTTTCTGATTCCAGCCCAGCCCTGGCAACAAGTCCTAGGCAACCATGTGGACTTGCCAGCCTGGCCCTAGCAACAGGTCCTAAGCGACCATGTGGACTTGCCAGCCTGGCCCTAGCAACAAGTCCTAGGCGACCATGTGGACTTGCCAGGCTGTCCCTAGCAACAAGTCCTAGGCAACCAAGTAGACATCCTCCTTTCCAGTGCTTATAATCCCCTGGCCACTGCAGCCCAAATGGATTCCTCCCTTGGAGCCCCTCCCAACTAGTGGGAGTCTTCTTTTCACTCCTCATTAAAAGCTTTGCTGGTTGATCTGTATGTACTCTTGTCTGTTGGCTTCATTCTTCATCACCTTGGAAACACGATCCTGGGAAAAACATCATCTCAGCAGGTAACATGATGATGTATAGAGTGAACTATGAAGACAGTACATTACTTGGTGTTGTTACTTTTCAAAGTGTGAAAAAGGTGTACCTTGTTTTTTGTCCTTACTTCTGGAGTCACAGCATCGATTGTCCTGGGCCGAGTTGACATCTGAGTTGGAGTTGGCCTCATTAGACTCAAAGGGTGAGACTGATCACGGAAAACAGTTGACAGGCAGAGTTGTACAGTCTCCTTCATTGCTTTCAGCTGCGATTCCTATGAGAAAGAGAGAAAACAATTTCTACATGTGGTTCTTCTGGTAATCATTTATCTGATTAGATTCTCCCTTTCCACATAGCCTAAACTCACTCCCTACACAAATATATGTCAGTCTCCAAACTTAACTGCCTACTTTTCAATTTAATTTTGATACCCTGTTTAATGCACACACAGTCTGCTTTTAGGAGCTAGTGTGTTTTCATGACATATATTGAGCACTAAAATTTAAAAACATGTCTTACTCT